>CAUYPK010104628.1:0-128419 GCA_963574355.1 Loris lydekkerianus | reverse complement strand
TATAATACTTTTATTTATTTATTCTTTTTTTAACAGTTAACAATTTTATTTTCACATTTTTCAATACAAATGAAAACTGCTACCCTTTTTGGTTTCACTTCATCTCTTCAAAACTATTTTTTTTTTTTTTTTTTTTTTTTTAATTTTTTGGCCAGGGCTGGGCTTGAACCCACCACCTCCGGCATATGGGGCCAGGGCCCTACTCCTTTGAGCCACAGCGTTGCCCCCTTCAAAACTGTTCTTATTGTCTCTTTGATAGGATGGGGGAGCAAGTCTTCCTTATCTGCTAGTAAGAGAACATCCAGCGTCACAGTCTCATGATCTCCTGGTGAAGTAGAACAAGTAATATAAAACTGACATTAAAAAACTCCCCTCTACTCTTATCTGTCCAGTCAAGTTATTTCAAGACAAGTGGGCACCATCATGGGACCAACAGAAGGTCTCATTATTGGGGGCCAGGCATCATTGGCATGTCACCTCCCATAGATGGCCTCATTCCAGGAGCAGGTCCCACTGGTATCATCCCAGGAGGAAGAGGACCCATCATCGGCATCACGGGAGGGCCTCACACATGGGGTGCTGGCATCATACCAGGAAGAGGGGGACCCAGAAGATTGGGGGTGTGTGTGGAATCATCACCCCTGCAGGAGGAGGAGCAGAAAATGGAGTAGGAGGTATTTTTCCTTGTTGAAATGCAGACGTTGTTTCGTCAGTCAGGCTCTGGGCCTGCTCTTCCATCCATTTCTGGTAGTAGTTCCTCACATTCTCTTTGTTCTTCCTCCCACTGCAGCGTGTCTTTCTCACAGATGGAGAGTCATGGGTGAGATATGTATCACAGTAGTCACAATAAAACTTGGGCATATTCTCTCCTGACCATTAGCTACTCTGTTCTCTCTATAATACTTTTAAAGCAACTTTTAATGGTCTCCTAGAGATTGCAACATATATTTACAACTAAGGTAAGATCACATCCCACTACATCTGTAGTACAGATAATGTATGACAATGTAACTCCAATTCCTTCCTCCTGTCCATTGTAACACTGCTTTCACTAATTTCAGTTATCTGTTCATCCAACACATTATTATTGTAACAAATAGTTAGTTTTTAGGTGAATTAAGAATGAGAAAAAATGAAGACTATGTTTTATATTTATTTACTTTTCTTCCTGGTTCTTTCTTTCTTTTTATAGATCTGAATTTCGGACATATCATTTTTCTTCTTCCTGAATAACTTTATTTATTTATTTATTTATTTATTATTGTTAAATCATAGCTGTGTACATTTGTGCAATCAAGGGGTACAATGTGCTGGTTTCATATACAATCTAAAATATTCTCATCAAACTTTCAATGTAGCCTTCATCGCATTTTCTTAGTTATTGTATGTAGACATTTGTATTCTGTATTTAGTAGGTTTTGTCTGTACACATTCTAAGATGCACCATAGGTGTGTCCCCACCCATAACACCCATTACGCCCTCTACCCTGACCTCTCTCCTCACTTCCCTTCCCTTGGTCCTTTCCCCATATTCTTGTGTTATAGTTGGGTTATAGCCTTCATATGAAAGCTATAAATTAGCTTCATAGTAGGGCTGAGTAAAAAATTGGATACTTTTTCTTCCATTCTTGAGATACTTTACTAAGAAGAATATTTTCCAGCCCCATCCATGTAAGCATGAAAGAGGTAAAGTCTCCATCGTTCTTTAAGGCTGCCTAATATTCCATGGTATACATGTACCACTATCCTTCATTAAAGCTGCTCAGGGACTATGTAACAGGGAGGACTTTTTTGGTGTCTTTCAAATCAGGCAACATATGTGACCACGTACTTTGCCTACCAGGAAGACTAGACCAACTCTTTATATACCCTGAGTGTAATTATCATTGTACTCCATTCACCTGAAGACCTGTGAAAGCACCACATGATTCCCTTATCTTCTTGTTTCTTTGGCAAAGCAGTCATATTAGTGCAGAAAACAGGAAATTCCAAGTGTGAATGCTTGGTGGTAGGTTCCAGTTGTTCTTTAGCTCCATTGTTACAATTTTTTGTAACATTGGACATGTCATTTCACTTCCTTTCCATCTCCATTCACTTCCTTCACATCTCTGTATCTGTTACATAAAACCAAAGTTGAAGGGGTTTGGAATAACTGGGTGAGGGGGTCTTGGTGCAAGGAGCCAAGAGGCTTAACACAGAGCCTGTGTTGAGGAACTGAAGGACTCTGGGAAGAGCCCTCCGGGGTAAACCTCGGGTCCGTATTTATGATCATAAAACAGGAAGAAGTAGATAAAAGCTGCTTGCCCAATATTTGCACGGATTAGGGGGACATGGGGAAGGTCAGATAGGATTCCTCTGTTTTTTTGCAAAACCGCAGACCTTGAGCACAACCCCTGCCTCCAGCATCAAGAGACCTTTGGAATCTAGAGAATCTTCACCATAATTGTTATTGCCACACCTCACACACACATTCTCTCTTGGAGGCCAGTTTTCTGGTCTCCTGCACACACGCAACTCACATGCCATTCTCACTATTCTCCAGGTCTCTCAAGCAGGAAGCAAGCCTTATGCTAAAGATCAGGGTTCAGTTTCCCCTACAAAATACCTACCATCTAATCCATAGTTATCCTAAAACCGCACAAACTATTCTCACATGCTCATCAAAAGGAAAGCCTCAGTGTTAGAGCAATTAGATGAGGGTACATATTTAAAAGTAAACAAGATTGTCCCAAGAATACTAAATGAATCCAAATTCTGATTAAAAGAAAAAAAAACATAAACTACTGGATGTGGTGC
Organism: Loris lydekkerianus; assembly: GCA_963574355.1. Lineage (NCBI taxonomy): Eukaryota > Metazoa > Chordata > Mammalia > Primates > Lorisidae > Loris > Loris lydekkerianus. The sequence continues at coordinate 125,623 of CAUYPK010104628.1, read as the reverse complement.
TGAAAATAGGATATAGTTACAGCTTTTGCTATTTGGCTGCTGCCAAAACATATATATTTAAATATTTTAGAAAAAAAGTCACAGTTCTTGTTTTTTAAACTGATGTGGAAAATAAAGGAGATTAATCACATTCAACTTTAATCAGCATTAAATTTGTTCAGTGTGCTACAATGCAATGATAACCCAGCACAAATAACTTGTGTTTGGTGCTGGTTTTAATTCTTGAGTGGAGATGAGGCAAAAAGTTTTTCATGGTAGCCAAGCCAGCACTGTATGTTTGCAATATCAATATAACCACAGTCACTAAGGTGTTAAGTGCTATCAAGGGTTTGAATCCGCAAAGGTTAGTAAATAAATAAATAATGCAGCCCTTCTGCTCATTAGGAAACCATCCAAAGCCCGGAAGAGAGAATCAAATTCCTAATTTATGAGTCAGCCACTTAAAAAAAAAAAAAAAAAAGAGCTAATGCTAAGAGGCTCAGTCAGTCATACAGCCTTTCTCTATACCTGTCTTTCTAGAAAGATAAATTCCTGCAGGACTATTTGGAATCACTACCAGTAAGTTCTTATACTGTCAGGCCCAGGGGAAAAAAAAAAATGTTTTAGCACGACTTCAAACATGAGATTGAAGAAATGATTATGGCAAATTGCTGTTCCTAATTAATTAAAATGATTTATATGGTGTGCCGTGTGACTGAAAAATGCAAAGTGAAAAAAGAAAATGTCCCAGTAGTAAAATAGATTCGTATTCAAGGTAAATGAAATAAAACCATAAGAATAAGCCTCCAGGAGTGAGTTCTCCGAGCTGATGTACTTCATCTTGATTGCTGGCAGTGTTAAACAGGAGATGGAGATTTACCAGAAAATTGTTGACCGCAATAATCAAATTCTACAACAAAAATTCTCAGATGGAACAAATTCTACAACAAAAATTCTCAGATGGAACAAGACAATTGAGTAGACACAATCTATTCTGCTTTTAATTCTCAAAAGCAAGAGTTTGGCTTGTGCTTTTAAAATTCCCCATGAATATAAAACTTCTTACTCTATTTTCGTTGTCTCTTCTGCTAGGCTTCCCTCCCTGTTCCCTCCGATTCTGACCCACTCTGGTCTCCTGGCATTGTTCTGACATTGGCCTGGCAGAACATAAAACAACAAATATGTTCAATTTGAGTGGTTTCCTGCAATGTTATTCTATCAAACCGGCAATTTCCGAAAGGATTTAGAAAGGAGCGTACAATTCCTCAGACACCGGGAGGTCCGACAGGGACTGCCAAAGTGGGCCGTGCTTTTAGCTGGCCCTAATACTGGAGCATAGAAAAACATCCCTTTTTCTCAGGTTTATTTTTATGCCTAATATCAAACAGACTTCAGAGACTTTCTAAGTGGCTGGAGAGCACTATGTTTAGCACCTTAAAACTCAAAGGACTTAAGGATATTTTGGTATGCATGGTGGCATGGAAACATTTTTTTCCCCCAGTAGTCACATACAGTAATGACATGTTAATCAAGATGTTTAAATTACAGCTAATGGATTGATGGCTTCACATAAGAACCACATGCAAAATTCATTAAAATGGGCTCTATTTATTCCCTGTATAGTCATTTCCTGCTCACCCCCACCCCACATTTGACATTTCCAAAATGGTGGCAGCTTTGGAAATGTTATTATTTGATTGTGGTTTGGCTTGAATTCAAATTATGGGGTCTGAATATGATCAAATTAGACATCTAATGCCTCAGGCAGGAACAGTGCATGCCGGCGTCAATGGTGGCAAGATGTACTGTAGTGCTAATTCAAGACAGAATATTGCAAACCCTCATGGTTCAGGACACTTCACATCCTCAAAGCATCAAGGCCCTGAAACATAAAAGACCACTGTGGCAGGTTATATGTTATTATGTTATTGGAGAGCTACAATCTCATGATCCAGCTACATGGACATCTCGTGAGCCAATTCATTTGTGTTCACCAAGCTGCATGTGTACAACCAAATCCTGTATCCTCACTCCTCTGCAAAGAACTGTGTTCAAGGAGCAGTTGTGGCATGTCTGGGGACTTGTCTCATCTTTTACTGCAGTTACTGCCTTCAGTCTTCCATTTCATGTCAAATTCTGGCACTGGGTTAAAAGGCATTCAAGTGTACCTTTTGCTTTAAAACAAGAGAAATGAACTTACAGATTCCTGCTCAGAAGTTATTTGAATAAACAAGCCCTTGCATTTCTATCTTTGAACAAAACTGATTCCGTTTTATTCCCCATATACAGACTGTCTCATAGCCTAAAATTCAGCAAGCACAAGCACAAGGCACACAAACTTTGGGCTTCATGCAGTGTGACAACATGGCCTTTTGGCAAAACATCTTGGCACCAAGCAATGTCCTAAATAATGCATTGAAACCGTTGTAAATGCTCAGCCCTGGAAGGGCTTCCGTAACTGTGTTCTCTCCCAAACTTTTGAAGCCCTGGTGGCTAGCAGAGTGAAGAGAGTGACTCACTTTCCCAGCCTTACAGTAGCAACCTCCAATCTTCCTTTCCTGCAGGACTCCAGCGGGCTCCATTGCTTGGGTCTAAGAGCAGAGCTATGAACTAAGCATGAGGAAGAGGGACAGAGTCACAAACTGGGACTCAGTTACCCGATGTCTTCTTGGCAATTACCTGCATGCCCTTGTGCAAGCGATTCTACCTCCTGAGGTTTCTTTCAATCTATTCAAGTATTCAAGTCAGAGGTTATGGTGGATTTAATAGCAGAAACAGTGACTGGATTATTTATACCTGAAAGTGGAAAAAAAATTGATGACATTCGTGTCGTTGAAATGGAAGGACGATTTTAAGTCAAGTTTTTAAGTCAGTTCCTTATCTATAAAAAACATTCTCCTTCCTTTAATAATAACTTTACTGTATACATACTAATCAAAAGATTACATTGGGAGTTTAGGACTTCACCTCTCACTTTGCGTTCAGATTTAAACAACGTACGTGACCTGGACAACTCATTTTCCTTACCAGACAAACAAAGAAAAGAGGATGATTTCATGATCTTCACGATCTCTTCCACTCTGTTATTCTGTAATTGATTACGTCCTCAGCCTGGTGCTTTTGGAAAAGTCAATGAAAGCAAGCCCAAGGAGATTAGTGCTAAATTCTGTGTTTGGCATGGCGCAGATTTGCTTAAACCTGAAAACAGAAAATCTTAGATAGCAAGAAAACAAGTTATTGCATAACCAATATTTCCTTAAGGTGTGTATTTTCATTTATCAATTACCTTGTAAGTAGTAATCCCTTCTAACTTAGAGGACCTGAGTTCTTGAGTATATGATTGCTAAATTCTTGGTCTGTTCTAAAGTTCCTGGCCTTGTAAGTCCATTTGCTGCTTTTAATGTCTAGCTACTCAACTCCACCAGGGACTATCTGACCTGTTTGGTTGCTGTCAGAACCTCTGTTATGACTAGGATTATTTATTTCCTAGTTGAAGAGGAAAGATTGAAATTACAAAATTGTTTTGCTAAAACACCATTTCATCTGGCATGTTCTGTGCTGTCCTCAATGTCCCCTGTATACACATCTATTTATTTATTATTTCAGTAGCTTTAGGGGTACAATAATTTTTGGTTCCATGGATGAATTACGTAGTGGTAAGATCTGAGTTTTTAGTATACCTGTCACCTGAACAGTGTACATTGCACCCAATTGGTGATTTTTGATGCCTCACTGTCCTTCCACCTCCCTCCCTCTTCTAAGTCTCCAATGTCCCTTGTACCACCCTATGTGCCCCAGTGTACCTTTTGCTAAACTTCTGCTTATAAGTAAGAGTGAACCCTTTTTGAGGCAAGGGAGGGTCATTTTAAAAAAATTTTTGGTCCATCCAATTTAAATAGCTGACAAACCAGGCTAATAGCTACCCTTAGGAGTTAAGATAACATGATCTCAGAAGGAGATGGAGGCTCAAGATAATCTCCTCTGAAAAGGAGATACAGTTTTATTAGATCCCCAGATTGTGTGCTGCCTCAGTTTTAATATCCCGGTTGTGTTTTATGCATCTTAAATCCATCCTAAAAGCTTAATAAATCATGCTTTTTTAAAAATAATATTGAAATTGTCTATCGTTGCATATGTTTGTTCTTACAGAGTCTGACTTTTATTAAAAAAAATTGGTTTTTTTTTGATAAGAATTATCACGTACATGAGGTCTACAGTATAAAACAATCCACAGATCTAAACATTAATAAATTAATTTCAGAAAAATATTTAAAACAGCATTTGTAACTAAGTATGTTCAGAGAAAACACTTTTTAAATATTGGAAGTCTGTCATATATATGTATATTTGTGTATGTTTGTGTATCATGTTCTCAGAAGAAAAAATGGCTCTATTCTAATTATGACCTTAAATTAATAAACTTCAGAAATCAAGATAGTAATTGTGACTGTCTTAAAATATTTCTGTCTTACACAGGCAAAAATAAACACTTAAATTTTTTTTTTCTATTTGTCAAGTGGCTTGTTTTAAAATTGAATATATGTAGTCCAATAATTAAAGCATAGTTTTTTCCATCATAAATTTGGTAATCATTATAAAAATGAATGAATAAAATGAGCAATATTCTCAAATATCTCTAATGTATTGGCAAGTGGTATTTATTCAATGGCTCTGCCTATAACATAGATATTTTGTGAGCCAATCTCTTCAAATAGATAGCATATCTTGAGAGTTTATATCTCAAGAACATTGGCCATTTACGAACCTACTAGTGTTAAAGAAGTGATCTCTAAATGAAGCTAAAAACTGTTAGTGTGCAAGGCATCATTTCTTTTAAAATTCCATTGTGATAAGAGCTGCTAGATCCAGCTGACCTGATTCATGTCAAATATCAGTGCTGTGAAATAATCTTTCCCAGTTGTCTTTGGTCTTGGAATCTAATATAAGTTATAAGACATTACTAGACTTTACGTTTTCTAGAGAGCAGCAAACTGTGAGTGCTAAGACATACAGGAGAAATCAGAAAATGGGATAAATGGGGTATATTCAACCTGATGGTATTGAAAATGAAAAGCGTGTGTGGACATCATCATTGTTGGAGAATACCCTCCTGTTGAAAGAAGAGTCAGAAGCCCGTGGAAGTATTTATACACCCTGCCCTAATATTAACTCAGTTTAGGCAAACCCATTGACTGCGTACCTTCTATTTGCTAAGTACAATCCTAGATACTATGCATACGCTGAAGAATCAGTCAGAATTTCTGCTATCAGGGGACTCACAGTAATGGTAATAGCATAAGTCAAGTGCTGAAATAGGGTTAGGGAGAGGCTGAAATAGTGACGTGAAGGGAAATAGAGGCAGCCCAGTGTAGTGTTGGGGAGTATGAATTCTACAGCATGGCGTGGGTCTGAATCCTGACTCGGTCGCTTAATCGCTGTGCTCCTAATTGCTCTATGCCTCATCAACAAAACTGGGGGCAATGACAACAATACTGACCCCCTAGGGTAGTGAGGATGAGAAAATGAGTTATGATTTATAAAGTACTTAGAATCATACCTGACACATGTCATAATAAGTGGGGATATATTTATATAGTTGTTGAACATATAAAGTCCTATCACTTGGGAAAATGACTACAGAAGAAATTATCTTGAGGTACATGATGGATTTTTTTTTTTTTTTTTTGAGACAGAGCCTCACTCTGTCACCCAGTCCAGGGTACAGTGGCGTCATCACAGCTCACTTCAACCTCAAACTCCTGTGCTCAATCAATCTTCCTCCTTCAGCCTCCTGAGTAGCTGAGACTTTAGATGAACACCACCATGTCTGGTTAATATTCCTATATTTCATAGAGATGGCATCTCACTGTGTGACTCAGGCTGGTCTCAAACTCCTGGCCTCAAGCTATTCTCCCACCTTGCCCTTCCAAAGTGCTGGGATCACAGGCATGAGCCATTGTGCCAGAACACGTGATGGATTTTTCATCACAAAGAAGGCAACATTTTATGTTTCCCAGCTACTTACTCCACTACTGCTAGAAATCTACACATAAAATAAGTCTTCCATTTAGCTCAGATTCTCTTGATGAAAATCAGTTTGCTTTAAGTCTTATAACTGGATTGATGTTCCTTTCTTGATCAATTTCCTAAGTTCTTTGGCCCTAATCTTAAAAAAGAGACACCAAGAGAAAGAAAATATTAATTAATGCTTATGGAAATGTGTATAGAAAACGACCCAGGTCTACGCTCTTTGTAGAACTATCTGTGAAGGAATTACTACAAAATCAGGTCAGCATCTCTGAAGTGATAAAAAACAAAAAGCCAACATCTATCCACCCATTATTCATTGATTCTCTTACCCCTAAATGTTCTCTTGTATATCAAAGTGATAAACTGCATTAGAAGTTCTGAGTACTCTGCCGAGGACCATCTGCAAACTCGCCTCTTCTCCTCAGGACACAGTCGCATCTCTCTGTGTCTTAGGACCCGTCTATGACCATTAAAGGAAGTCGCCACAGGAAAGCAGTCACGAAAGCAAACTGTAATCTTTCAGAGCTGAGAAGTAGCACATTGTTCCCTTCCTTCTCACATTGTCACCTGACCTTTAAGAGACAGAAATCTGCTTTATCTCATCTTCAGTTATAACAACTACAGATTTGGTACTTTCCACAGTTAAAACCCAAAATGATTCCAACATTATCTGTCAAATTAAGTTCAAACATGACTGAATGTCATACGAGACCCTCAAGAATAGAAGCACCTCCACCCCGTCTCCAGAGCCTTCCCTCTCAGTGATCCCAGGAAACAGATGAGAAATCCCTTCTTTGATGCTTCCGCACTCCAAGCCAGCACCTGTGATCCCCCCTCTGCCTCTGGGCTGCTCTGTGGTTCTTTCAATGAGCAGAGGACAGTGGGAGCTTCACTGCACCAGGTTCTAAGTCCAGGCCTTGTGAGACCAGAGGTTTCCACTTCCCGTCTCTTAGGACTCTCACTGTAGGATAAATTGCTGGGTGAAAAGTATGACCAACCTCAGCTCAGCAATCTGAGAGAACCCAAGCTACCCACATGGAGAGGCGCTGGAAAGAGAGGTGCCTACCGGGCCGCTGACTGCTCCAGCCATTACCTCCCAGGAGCCAGACCATGTGGTGAAAAGTCTTCAAGAATACAGTCCCCACTACCATTTTATGGCAAGTGGATGAAGGTCCTCAGTTGATCACATCACTTCCCAGAGTTATGAGAGATGATAAAGGATTGTTGTAGGCACAATTAGTTTGGAGGATAGTTTATCCTAAGTGACAGAAAACCAGAATATTCCCCTGAACATACCTGTGCTCCCATACCTTCCAAAACACTTGAAATTACCCAAATAGTCTAGGTTGTTTCCTAAACAGCTTTTTCATCTAACCTCCCCTCTGAATAGTAAGTTATTGCTCCAAACATCAAAATTCAGTAGAATAATTATATCCTTAAAATTTCCCTTTAGCAATTGCTTCCAAGTGTAAATGCTTATTTATTTAGCAAACACAAAAGCACTGTAAGAGTTCTACACGCCGAGTTCTCTTACTGATCCCATTTTACAGATGAGAAAACTGAGGGACAGAAAGGTTAAGGAATTTACACTGAACAACTGGTAATTGGAGCAATCACAATTCAAACCCAGAGATTCTGGCTCTACATTTTGTCCTGTGATCTTTTCAGTTTTCTTCTCCCTCCAGTGTTCCTCCCCACTGCTTCCAAAGCTGCTCTGCCTGCCTTTTCACATCTCAGGTCAAGGGACAGCTCCTGGAAGAACTAATCCCTGATTATCTGAACCAAGTAGGACTCCTCTCTCCACCCCATTCCCGAGGCAGGGACCGTTCTATCTATTGCTTTCTTTTCAGCATAATATTCATAGTAATGCGAATAGTCCCTTTCTTTTTCTTTCTTTCTTTCTTTCTTTCTTTCTTTCTTTCTTTCTTTCTTTCTTTCTTTCTTTCTTTCTTTCTTTCTCTCTTTCTCTCTTTCTCTCTTTCTCTCTTTCTCTCTTTCTCTCTTTCTCTCTCTCTCTCTCTCTCTCATTCTTTCTTTTTTTTTTTTTTTTTCCCAGACATCCTGTTCACCTTCATCTCATTCGGCACTACATTCCCAGAATCTAGAGTATTGCCTGATACACAGGAAGGTTTAATTCCTGAGTGAATGAATAAAGGTACTTTCTGTGTTCTGTGTCCTTGCTACAGACATAGATGAAAACCTTCTAGATTGACCTTTTTCAATAATTTACCTCCTGACAACTCACTGGTGTTATAGTAACAATGTAATGTGAGTTTAACCCAGGCCAGTGTAATTCAGCTCATGTTGTGTTTGTGTTTGGGGGTGTCTGAGTAGTATGTTTGAGTTTCTGAAAACTTCCTTTTAGAAAAGGAACTGTGTCCTGATAACTTATTCAGAAAAAAAAAAAAAAAAGGTGGTAAAAGTCTGTCAGGTATAAATTATTAGAAGTGAGGTCAACATTGTTGAATATTATGACCATGCCTATCTGGGTCTTTCAGAGGTGGCCAACATAAAGGTTATAAAAGAAGCTTAAAGAAATGGAAGATTCTTGGTAAACCATTTTTTCCTCTTGTCTAGAAAATTAATTACCTTTTCCCTCCTTCCCTCTGTCCTGCCAGCGTCCCTTTCTTCCCTTCTATTTATGACCCTGTCACATTCACTCCTTCCTCCCCCTCCCACTTTCTATCTCCCCTTCTTCTTTTGCTACCACATTTCAAAAACTGGCAGAACAAGTTACCATATGCCTTTGTTCTTCTCTTGCCAGAGAGTTTGTCTCTCAATGTCATGCGCTCCCGTCTTTGTCCTTGTGACACTGTTTGGACAAAGCCCTCATCTATCTCACGTAGACTCTGCAGTGGCCTCCTACCTTTATCCTCTGTCCCTCCCCATTCAAATCCTGCCCTCATCCTGTCACCAAAGCCACGTTTGCACAGCAGACAGCTGGTCCCATCATGTTCTAGATCTAGAGGTTTAGTCTTCACATAGTGCTTCATAACTGCTTTGTGAATAAATGCTGTTTCTTAGAAATCAATCAGATCTTCAAATTGTTTAACAAATAATTGTTTGTCTGGTAGGCATACTCACTGTAATCTATAAAGTATGATTCATTCTATTTAGAAAATATCTCCTATATGAGGGAGAAATCACCATCGCCTGTTTGTGTAAGAAGCTTAACCATCTCTCTCCAGTTAAATGTCTGCTTCATACTAATATCTGCTACAATTTATAATAGAAATCTTCTATCAGAAGGGTTTGAATGCTGTTTGCTTTGCCCTATCAGTCGATGCTGTCGCCATGAGGTCTTAGGGTCAGTCTAGGTGGCCCGAAATGTCTGTATCAAGCGATTTGGGAACCAATCACAAATCTGCTGCTGAAGCTTCTTCTATGATTCAATATATATTATTTTCCAGGGTTTTTTTTTTTGTTGTTGTTTGTTTGTTTGTTTGTTTTTGTTTTTTTTTTTGTTTGTTTGTTTTTGGCCAGGGCTGGGTTTGGATCCACCACCTCCTGCATTTGGGGCCAATTCCCTACCCCTTTGAGCCACAGGCACTGCCCTCCAGTTTGTGTTTTAACATCTTCTTTTGAACTAAGTTTAGACCCATAGGAAAGGTGAAAACCTAGTGTAAGAATCTCCTTGAACCTCTCACATCACTTCCCTTAATAGTAAGATCTTCCATAATCATAGAGTAATTGTCAAAAAGAGGTCACTAATGTTAGTACAATATTATTAACTAAACTCCTGATCTTACTTGGACGTCACCAGTTCTTACCAATTCCTTTTTCTGTTCAGGGATCCAATCCAGAACCGCCCCTTCCCTGTAGCTGCTGTTTCTCCTTGGTCTCCTCCTGTGTGCAACAGTTTCTCAGTCTTTTGTTGTTTTTCATGATTTTCACACCTTTTGGTGTTTAATTCTTATGGAATCATAATAGTTGTACATATTTATGGGGCACATGAGATACAAGCATACAATGTGTGCTGATCTAATCAGGATACTTGGAATATCCATCACCTCATACATTTACCATTTTATGTATGTTTTAATAACATTCAAATTTCATTCCTGCAGTTATTTTGAAATATATAGTAAGTTATTGCTAACTATAATCATCCTATTGTGCTACCCAACATCAGATCTTATTCTTTCTATCTTACTGTATTTTCCTACCCATTAGCCGGCTCCTCTGTATCCCTCCTCCCCTTCCCAGCCTTTGCTAACCATCATTCTACTCTTCATCTCTAAGACATCAATCTTTTTAGGGCCGCTATTTGAACAAAAACATACAATATTCGTCTTCCTGTGCCTGACTTACTTTACTCAACATAATGCCCTCCAGCTTCATCCATGCTGTCGCAGATTATAGCATTTTGTTCTTTTTATGGATGAATAGTATCTTCTGGTGTGTATGTGTCTGGCTTCCTCATTCATCCACTGCTTGATGGATACTTAGGCTGCTTCCTTGTGCTGGCTAGTATGAACAGTGTTGCGGCAAACGTGGGAGTACAGACATCTCTTTCATATACGGATTCCCTCTTTAACTTTCCTTTAAATTTAACTTTCCTTTAATTTAACTTTCCTTTAAATTCTGATCTGAAGATAACATCTCCATTAAACTAAAAATCTTACTCTACTAGTACTAGTTGCTATTTTCTTTTTGAATTCTTTCTTTGGAGCAAGCACTTCTAAGCATTTTATATCCATTTCCTCATTTAACCCGTTCTATCATTATCCCCACTTTAGAGAATGGTAGATAGTAAGTTCTCAAAGTCGCTCCCCTTAGTGGCATGACAGCAGTGTTTGGAACACAGGGGTTCTGACTGTAAGAAAACACACTGCATCTTCCTCTGCTCCTTCTTCTTTCTTATCTTCTTAATTCAAGATAAACTTCTGAGTTTTAAGTCAGAGCCAAACTGACCTAGTTTTGACAAGAAGCATTACTATACATTCAGAATCCCCTAATCTGATTGGCAACCCGTACATTCATTTAAAAACCCAACATTTAGTATGGATCTGCCAAGACAGAGATATCGGGTTGGGCATCAAGAATGAGGAGACACAGCCCAGCTCTGTCCCAGGAAACTCACGGTCTGGGGGAGAAGATGTTAGCTCAATAAATGCCAAGTAGAATCATAGGTACAACAAGGTAAGCACAGGTACGAAGTGGGATGAATTCTGCCCTTACAGTGTTTCAGAGAAAGTTCCATGGGCCTAAACCTAAGTGTCAAAGCCAAATTAATCCATACTATGTAGGTCAAGTAATTTTCATAGGTAAAATAATTTCTGAACAACGTTCATCATATGGACTATCCATTGTGCTCCTATTCTTTCTTTGGGCAAATACATGAAATTTTCAGAAAACATATAAAATGTTGTAGCCAACTTAATCTATTGACATTGAGATTATGGACACCTCTTCCCTTGAAAGAAACACAAATCCTCACAAGCACTGTGCCTGTGGCCATGATTCCTTTCTTTATGATATTGATATTGTAGCTCTGCTAATGGAGCATCTGTATTTGAGCTGTCCTTAGCCATTAGGATTATTTGAAAGAGAGCTTCCCTGTCAGAACAGGGCCTAGTATCTGGGGCCCAGATCGGCAGGAAATTGATCTCTTGCGTCTGTCACAGAAGTATGAAGTTCTGCAAGGTAGAGTGTAGTGTTACCGGTGCAGGTGCATTGCCGGGATGGCGTGCTGATGGCAGGGGAGGTGAGGAAGCCCTGTTCTCTTTCACAGTTGAAGACAGAGACATTACAGTGACAAGGGGGACGACTGGCGTGCCTCACATTCCTCAGTGTTGAAAACAATAAAAGGCGGGGGAAGGAGAGAAAAATCAAATTTCTAGGAAGAGATGTCAGCAGTAAATTTAACGCAGGTGCAATATTCTCCAAACAAAGGATGTTTTGTTTCTACCATTCTGTGGCTTCATGAAAACCTGCGCCTGCCTCCTCCTTGCTATGTGTTTTTCTTTTTATCAGTATAAGGTAGATTAAAATGTTGATACCCTTTCTTGGCAAAAGTATTTTTAATGTTCTTAGTACAACTGTTGAAGAAGTATTAACTTCCCTCCAAGCTTAGCTTCACTGGGTGTAACAAAGCTCTCTGTACCCTCAGGTTCAGTCTGTTGGTTGGCCTTTGTATTTGCCTGATTGCTTCTATGACAGGTTTTGGTTTTTTTTTTTTTTTTCCCCATTTGTTTTCTCTTGTATCTGTAATATAACGAAGAAAAGAAAATGAAACACCAAACATTGCTTTTAGCTAGAGTAACAAGCTTAGAAACTAAAAAGTAACAGAACTCCTACTGTTAGTTAAGATGAGATAAAGAACATTTTATAAGAGACACAAATAAAAGTGAAAGTTGTTTGCCCTCCTTTATTTAAGCTGCCACAAGCAGAGTGATTGCAGAGCCATTAGGAGTTTCTGAGTCATTTTTACTTAGTGATTCCTACACTACTTTGAGAATAAGTTACAGAGAATGATTTCCAATGCCACCGATGGACCTTAAGCTCAGACTGTACCCGACTTGGTGAGACGTTTTAGCAAGCCATCAGAGAGCATTTGAACTTTTCTTGGGTGGCAACTTATGTAAACGGGACCCATAAATGATATGGCAGGGATATATGATGTTGTTCTCTGTGTGAATTAGCACACTGGGCCACAGGAGTGGTCCTAAACCAGGACTGCCAGGAACGTAACTGTATATGGAAGTGACTGCGGGCCATCAACAGTCTATCTTATGGCTTGTAAAACTGCCAAAAGTACAATATTTTAATCCCAATTGGCTTTCCTTTTCCATTCTATCACCCCCTGACAAGTTTGTAGCACCTACCTTTCCTGTCCATAGCAATGGCATTTTGGGGGCCAGGCTAAGAGGTCACTTCCATGTACAGTGAGTTTCTTGCTATTGTGCAGGGTAGGAACACCCCTGTTACTATGAGGCTAGTTCACCCGGGGTAATAACACTACAGCATCCCTACTTCTCACTGAAGAAGTCACTGTACAAGAAAAATTAAAATTTCTTCAGTCCTATAGCTTATACCTGACAGAAGTTTGAAATCTCCCTAAATTGACACAAATCTAAATATTAAAAAATATTTCCAATACCAGGTTGTACAACTAAAATCAACTTTCCACAAGTGTAAATAATAATTTTTTTTTTTTTTATTAACCATGTAGGATGAATAACTGAATTATCTTCCTTGTGTAGCTGTAAAAAAATCACAAAATGGTTGTCACATGAAAAGGGAATTAAAGAGTCTACAGCCCAAAAGTACAGGGAAGAAAATGTAACTCACAAATGGCAGTTAGTTAATAAAAATAGTATGCTGTTCTGAATCTTGTCATGTTTGAAGTATTTGTCAACTTAAAAATATTTGCAATTGTATATTCTCAATCAATAGCCACTTGTATAAGTGATTTTTATCTTACATTTTCACATTCATTTTCTTAAACAGGGCCTTCCAACTTGTATAAGCATCTGATCTTGTAAAAACCTAAATTTGCCCAAAAATTATGGAGAAATAATTTGGACAAAGACTTTCTATTAACCAAAGATCATAACATGGGAAATATGCATTTAAAATAATTCCTAATCCAGTTCAGCTTCCTTAAAACAGTCATATGAAGAGTGCAAATCTGAGCACAGTGGAGCGTGTGATCCCAGGAGGCTGAGGCAGGAGGATCACTTGCAGTCAGTAGTTTGACGCTCCAATAGGCAACAGAGCCAGCCCCTGTTTCTTTAAAAAAAAAAAAAAAAAAAGAGTGAACAAAGCCTTCTTCATTTGGCATAAAACTAGACCCTGAGCTTCTGTCCAGCTCTGAAGGCCCCCATGGCAGGCCTCATCCAGTTCTGTGCTCCAACCCCTGCTGGCATACATATGCGCCCAATCTGGTTAAACCAGCCTCCTCCCAGTGTTCTGCATGTGCATCCTAATCAGGCCCCCTTGAGATGGTTTTCCATCCTTGGAGCTACGTTATGCTTTTCCTACTAATATTCTCCATCTCTCCCAATCCTTTTCATCCTTCAAGGTCCGTATTCAGCCAGAAGGCTATAACTCATCTAGCCCACAGGTCATCTCCCTGGTAGAGTGTGGGGTGGGGAGGATTGATTCAGAAATTAGTGGGCCCACTTTACATTTAAGGAAGTCAAACATAAAGAAATTAACAGCGTATTTCATTTTACGTAATAAACAATGGAGATGGAGTTAGTATAGCCATTTTGTAACCACAGGGCAAAAACAAAAGGACAAATCATAACTTTTCTATTTTTAAAGAGAGAGGGGTGTCACTATGTGGCCCAGCCTGGTCTCAAACTCCTGAGCTCTAAGGATCATCCTGCATCAGCCCCTGAGTAGCTGGGATTTTAGCCATGAGCCATCACACCCAGCTACACATACTCATTTTAATGGAACAAAAAGAAACAACTCGGATCATTGCAGATTTCATGAAATCACTGGGTTACTTACTTCCAAACCTTTCTATTAAAAAAAAAAAAAACAACTCTAATTTGCTTGAGCCGTTTTCATGGGATTCGATTAAATACCACTGGTGACTCTTATTTTTCAGTAGTATAACATTTGGTTAATCTATCAGCACATTGAATATCAACTATGTGTAAACCAAGCCTGTTGTGTTAGGAAAAATGGTGGAAATGATTCAGAATGGTGGGATCTACTTTTTCTTCTTTCCTCCTTGAGCAAAGTTCTATAAGAAATAAATGAGCTGAGACTACAATTAGACATCTGGAAGTGGAGGATTAGGACAGTAAGTTGGCTGAGAGAGACTGCATATGACCTGGAAACAAAGCTGAGTGAAATTCTCCGAGTGTGAGCCTTAGAGAGTTGAAGAAGTCCAATGGTCTCTGTCATAAATAGAGGGCATATCGGCTTTCCCAGTCATCCTGAGAGACCTAAAACGTCACTCTTCACTAAGAGGTAGTGTACTGGAGTCAATGTACTATGCTAGAGAATACTATTATAGAATAAACGTGTATGTGGATGGTGGGTAGCCAAAGAGACAGGCTATGGAAGACATAATTTGCTACCAAATACATATCTTCATCTTCTTTTTTACTATAAGAACCCCACTTTTATTTGGGAGAATCATTGTATCAAAATAAACTACTCCTCTTTCCACATTCTTCTGTTCTTAGCTAAAGCCCAAAAGGGTATGCAGAAATCACTAGATGGGGCTTCCTGGAATCCTTTCAAAATGAGTACAGATTCTTCTGACATATGACTATTGTCCTTTCTCTTTCCCTTCCTCTTCTTCCTGCTTGGAACATGGATGGGGCATGTAAAGTTCGTGAAATCATCTTATGTCTATCTGTGGAAGGCCATCCATGAAACTCAGCAGAAAAGTAAATGCTGAGCCTGGGTCCCACATGGCGTCCTGGCTGCTGGGGAAGCCTGGCCTACCCATTTCCAGACCTCTCCATGAGTATACCATGCCTCCTAAGCCTCTGGGAGTTTGTGCCACTTGCAGCCAAATGCAATCCTGTTACAAAGAGCGTCTTTTCCTGCTTTAGTTTCAGTGAAGAGTTCATGGACCAAGGAGGGCTAAAGAGGAGTGAAAGAGAATAACGCAGTAAGTTACAGCTGTGTACTTTTAAGAAAGGATCTTGAACCCTGTCTCCACAAGCTGAATCCAGGAGGAACCTCCAGAGACCCCAGGCAAATGTGGAGATGTAAGTGAAGAGGGAAGCTCTTGCTTGGTTTCTCCTGTACCCAAATGAATCAGAGATTATTTGCCACTACCAGATGTTTAACTTACAGAAATGCTCAGGTAAACACAGCAGGAGGAAAGGAGGATCATGAACTTTTACTCCAATTTAAGGTAAAAACACATCCTCTGACATGATTAGGGGGCATTTTTGTTCTAGCTGGAGTACTTTGTATTTGCTCAAGAGAATTGATTGAGACCTGTTAAATATAAATCATTTACCATAGGCGTATGTATTACTGAAATACTGAATGCCCAGAAAAACAGTGAGAATAAATTCAAATTTCCCTTTTTCCAGATTAAAAATAAATAAATATATAAATAAATACACACACACACACACACACACACACACAGAAACACACATAAAATATTATGTTTACCAGGGTATCACATGGAAAATCTCAAATAAAGTTGATTATTAGTGTCACATGCTGTGTGTTTCCCTCTGGAAATGTCCCTGTAAGAGTTAAATGAAGCTGGAGCCACATACTGAAAACCTGATCGCAACAGCTGCAGTCTGAGCCTGTTCTGCAGAAAAGAAAGAAAATAAGTTTTAATTAAATTGTATTAATTGGTTTAGCTGATCTGGAAATAGAGTAAGGGCTGTGCTCTAATTTTGGTTTTTTGGCTCCAGTCCACTTGTCCCTGACATGAAAATAAAGGAATGAAGCTATAAAATGCCTCGAAATGCCCTGGTTGAGACTTTTAAACTGTCCAAGGTTAAGGAGTGATGCTATCTCTGAGATGAACTTAAAATTCTGTTGCCAACTTGGAGAAGTCAGAAGTGCAAGGAAGAAAAGAAGAGTGTGATTAAAAACCCTGCTTCCTTAAAGCTCTGCAAAGCTGCAAAGAAAAGGCAGGCATTCTTCCCATAATAGTGAGCACTTGTTATAGAGAAAAGGAGAAGGTTGTGAAAGCATCAGGGTATAATGACCTTATTTCAGGCCACTCAGCGTAAGTTTTTGTGTATAAGGTAACTAGAATTTGTGAGTGTAGCTTAACAGTTTGATATAACTATGTACAAAATATATTTTATTACACTTAAAACCATATAGTAACCCACCTTCCATGCCTGTGTTGCAGAATTTCCTATCAGTTTTATTTAAAATGGAAATTATTTTAAAAGGCATAATGCTAACACAACCTACATTTTTTGTTTCCATGTTCCTAACAGCTAAAAGTTCAAATATAATCACAATCACAAGAAATTTGTCATTAAATGACAAAATTGTTTGTCATGCAGAAGACACTTGGTAAAGCATGGCTTGAACTTTGCTGTCTATAAAACAAGCATTTAAAACTTGTGGGAAAGGCATATGGAATGAGTTGCTGTAGATGGAATGTTTTGTCCCCCTCCCACCTTCATCTGTTGAAGCCCTAGCCCCTATTGAGGAGGTAATAGGAGATGAGGCTTTTAGGAGATGGTTAGGGTTAGAAAGTGATGAAGTTGGGGCACTCATGATAGAATTGGTATAAGAAGAGACACCAGAGAGCTTGTTTTCCTTCTACCACACGAGAACATGTGAAAAAACAGCCACCTGCAAGCCAGAAAGAGCCCTCCTCATAACCCAATCATGCTGGTCCCCTGATCATACAGCTTTGGAGCTGTGAAAAAAAATAAGTTTCTGTTACTTAAGTTGCCGAGTCTGTGATATTTTGTTATTCTAGCCTGAGCTGACTAATACAGAGCCAATGGGAAAATGAGTAGATGTTATTTATAAGCAAATGTTTGCAGGATTGAGATTGTGTGACTTTTGATTCTAATCCATGACTGGGCTCTGAGAGTGTCTGATTGTTAACCTGTGACTGCCCATCCTTCATACATTCCTGCATGGTGAAGCATTTTCCTTATAGCAACAACTTCTGAAAGGAAACATTCTAAATGCTGGTGACTCAGGCAGGCACTAATAGTATATTCCCCATCTGTCTTGTGTACTATAACAAATTGTGTCTCAAGAACTTGAATAGTGTCTTTAGAAAGAGCTATATTAGCTATTTCTCTTTGTGGGAAGGTCCACATGATCATGCTTCAGGAATTGTGCCTATATCATGGGAGATCTCCTATGAAAGTGGACTCAGCCTCCAAGTAGAAGCAGAAGTTGGAGGGGACACAAATGTAGAAAGAGGCCAATGCACAGCTGGGTAGACAAACTTGTGTGGGGCATTGCCAAGAGTAGGAGGAAAAAGGTGAAGAATTAATTTATAAAAAAACAAGATTCCCGTAATCACTATCACTTTCCTTGCCTGGCTCTACTCAGCCATTTATATGAGTCCTTCTCCCTCTTCCTTGAGGTCCTTCCTAACCCAGATGCACACATCCATACCTAGATAGTTTTAAAAATTCACAATGTCTGCTTTCAAAAAATTCTGACACATAAAGCATTATAGACACGCTCTTCTGGGTGCAATTCTTACTCCTTTCCCAAATTATAATTGCTTCTTTCTCCCTGGTAAGGTTGATTTAAGATCAAAGATGAACAATTTCATTCCCCCTTTACCACAATCTACAGTTCCTGAACCCTATCCTCAGGCGAGCCCCCAGAGGGGGAAGTTGGGAAGTCATCACTCTTCTCTGAAAGGCCCCTCTGTGTGGCCTCCTTAGATATCGCATGGTCAGCGTTAGAGCCCTTTAAATACGGTTTTTCTTATGGAGTGGAAAAAACATCTTCAGTGTTGTATCTCATTTTCCTTCTTCCTTGGGTATAAATCTTTATAGAAGAGTAAAAATCTTTTCCAAATACATTTGTGATAGTTTTCTAATTCCAGGATGAATGTTTTACCTTCCAGATCACTGACTCTTCTGGAAGAGCAGATGAATTAAAAACTCAAATGCTGAATCACCCACAGTGATCCCATACCCCTGTAGACTCATGGAAATATTTTGTGCTGTGGAGGGTGATGTCTCAGTCTTTTCCTTTCCCTCTTTCCAAGGCAGGCGGGGGTGGGGGGGTGGGGAAACACCTTATAAGCGTCATTGTACAGGAGATATTCACAAAGTACTTTAGTATTTCATATTCATTTTAAAAGAAATTTACTACTTTGTTATAAAAAGAACACTTTCATGTACTGGTTGGCTATTGCTATGTAACAAATTACTCCAAAACTCAAGCAGCTTAAAATAACACACTTTTATAATCTCACAGTTACTGAGGTTCAGAAATTTGGACACAACTTATTCAGATCCTCTGCTTCACATTCTCTAATGAAGCTCCAATCAAAGTGTTCAGTCTCATCTGAAGGCTTGACTGAGGAAGGATCGATTTCCATACTCAATTGGTAGTGCCAGGCAGCATTCATTTCCTTGAAGGTTGACGACTGATTCCCTATTCCTTGTAAGTTATTGATTACAGGCTACTCTCAATTCCTTCCCCAGTCAGCCTCTCTCAGACTGAAGCTTGTTTATTAAAGCATGAAGCCAAAAAGGTGACAAAGCAAGTCTGCTAACAGGATGGAAGTCACAATCTTCTGTAACCTAATTATGAAGTTGATATCCCATCATCTTGGCCATAGCCTATCACTTAGAAATGAGTATAACTTGCCCTCAGGAAGAAGAGATTAAAAGGTATGAATAGTAAGAGAAGGGTGTTTATAAGGGGGCCATGTACCACACTAATCATTAAAGAAATTTAAAAATTAAGAAAAATTAAAAGAAGGCTATCAGTGTGACAGTCAGTCATCCACATTTACCTTGCTTTTTTTCTTTCCAGTTTTGCTTTCTACAATTAAGTTAAACAAACAAACAAGCAAACAAAACAAAAAAAAAAAACTTAGTTATCATCAGATTCTATATAGTGAAGTCTGTTTTTTAAAAAAAGTTACCATGATAGTGTATTTACATATCATTTTGAGTTTTCTCTTTAGAAAAATAAATTTTAATGGTTGCCCTAAGATCCATCAGATGGTTTATTATTCTTCATTAAACATCACTTGGTGGTTGTTATTTTCTAGTGATTTTTCTATTACATATTGATACATTAAATATATTTTTGTACTTATCTTTTGTCCCTGCAGTTTGGAATTCCTTTATAATGTGTCCTCAGAAGTAGTGTGTAAAAGTTAAGACTCTATTAAAGACATATAAATATTGTGAGCAGTTTACAACTTTTCTAGTGTTAAAATATTATAGTGGCAGGTGATAGATGGCCCCTACGACAGACTTTCAACATAAGGGAGGTCTTGAAAGAGAGGACAGGTGATATCTCAGGAGGAAGACAGTGAAAACATAAAGATGGAGAGAATGGAAGCAAGTGAGAAGCAGAGATTTGGTCAGGACATCAGTTGGCATCAGATAGTCTAGTTAGATGGACCAGATAATCATGGACTTAATGAAGAGATAGTGGGTGGGATGCCAAAGTGTCAGAGAATGGATAAGAGAAATTAAGATAAAGGAAGACTATTAGAAGGATGAGTAGAAGAGGGAGGTAAATACTCAAGGATGACTAAATATGTCATCCAGCTACTGATGGCAAAGATGGGCACTTGCTCATGGGGAAAGGTCAGAAGACATCCTGCTAGGTCAGAGCAAGACCAAGCAAGGTTAATTTGACGATGCTGAATCTAAACTGCTAAAATAGTGCTCTTTCAATTTCTCTCAATAATAAAAGGACTGTTCTCAGTGTCTGTAATTCAGCTGAGCCTATTGACGGAATTTAAATGGACAGTCAAAGAATGAGGGTTTAGGGAACGACGCTGAAACTTTTAGCAAGGATCATTTTGTATAATGGGGACAGAGAGACTGCCAAGAGAAAAGAGATTGCCCGAAGGAGGATGCAAAATATTATGAATTCTAAATAGAGAACTGAGAATTATGTAATTTTTAAGAAATCTAACTTCAATTAAGTTCTTGTGTGAATTCTAAAGGCTTTTTCTTTTTTTACTTTGAAGGATGAGAAAAGACAGAAAATGTATACTTACGTTTGTGAGTTTTGCACAAAATATTATTATGAAATTTGGCCCTTAGCAGAAGAAATGGAAGCATCCTACCGTGTGCTGAGGGCTCAGATGGCAAGTGTCTTGGCTTAAAACATAACATAAATCAAAAATAGCTATATATTGGTTAGTATAATCTAGTTAGAATAATAATTGAATGTATTAACTTTATTTCTCCCAAATGAGCTAAAATCATTGTGATGATGTTGCCCACTTCTTTTTGAATGGATCTTTGGTAGAGGAAAATAAAGCACTAGGAAAGAATCCTCCCTATCTCCTGTGACAAGGTGGAGAGAGAAGAAACCTTGATTAGGCAACACTGCCTAAGAGGAGCAGGGTAACATGATAAAAGATCTGAGCTCAGTTCATAGACTGAGGCTAAGAGTGTGGGATTCTGGCCACAGTGTCTGGAAGCTGCTGCACAAACACTCATTGCTACTCTTTCATCTCTGCCCAGGACAGGAAATAGGAGGAACCACATACCTGAGCTCAAGTCCAAGTGAGGCCGGTAATGTCACGGGCAGAATTCTCCCATACATCCCAAGGAGAAGGATGTCGATTCATCAGAGTATCCTCCTGTGGACCTAAAATGGGAAAATAGAGATCAGGTAGTTTGGTTCTCTTCCTTTTTTGTACCCTAAACTCAAATAAATCAATCTGTTTTTATTGTTTAGAGGAGCCTGTTGTAAGGATTGTTCAGGTCAGGAGACCTGTTTATAGGAGCCTGTAGTAAATACTGCTCAATATGGGACAAACCTGTGGGTGGGTGGGTAGACCAGGAAGAAATAAACAGAGCCTCCATAAAATATTCTCCCCAGTCCAGAGGTCAAGTATAATATATAACAATTCATAGGGAAAACTTAGGCATTGTGACAAAGGCAAAAGAAACTTCTATTCAAACAAATCTGCTTATATAAGCTCGTTGGATACCAATAGCAGAAATTAAAGCATACACTTGTTATCCCTTAGAACTTTTAATATAACCACCTAATAAATGTTATAGCTATACAGCATGTATTACATAACATGGACAGCACTAAATAGTTATTAATAATATGTAGAATATGGACGGAATGGTGTCCACAGGCAAACTCATGTCCTTTCATGCCTCTACTTCCAAATACAAATGAGTAAAAAGGAAAATAAATGAAATACTAAACTCACAAGCTTAGAAAGGAGACAACTAAGGAAAGTAACACAAACTGTAGAAAAATACATTTAAGATAAAGGTAAAGTTTTTCTTCCTTTAAGCTGAATTCTTTCTCTCTGAAGCTCTTAACTACTGCTTTAAGAATCAGTAGTATAGATGACGTGAAAGTGAAAATCTCTTAAATATCACCAGATTCGCTAAAGAGGTTACCTAGAATCATTTACTGCTTTGTTTCTAGCACAGGGTCTCTCTTAGGAGTGGTTCTGTGTCACCGTGGTCACCCCAGTGTCTAGGTCAGTGTCAGGAAGCTCAGTAAAACATTATTCAATGAACATGTGAATAAGCAAATTCTAATAATACGCAGTTAATTAAAACACATATATATATTCTTGATCCACTTTGTCAAATAAATATTTTGTCAAATTTAATCCTTCTCCTCTTCTCATTCTTAATTTTTTAGGACAGAGAAGTCTCAGAATCTAAATAAGAAAAACACATCCATGGCACTTCGAAACAATCCCATTGTACTTTTCCTTACATCTCACCTTGACTAATTCTCACATGCCTTTCAGAAATATGAATAATGTCTTTATGCAATTCATGTAAGGCACAAAAAATAGGTATTATTATTTCTGTTTTAATGACAGATTTTGAGGTTAGGGTGACTCATGAACAGCTGAGCAGCCAGTCAGGAGGAGAAACCGAAATAGAACGGAAACGCCTCCATTTCCACCCCCAGGCACAAACCTCGAGTGCACCCTCCTCCAGGAGATTGAAGCGTGATGCGCCTGTGAGCCGCTGGGAAGCGCAGCTTGCAAGTCACTGAGCTGGGAAGTGTCAGCACTCTGACTATCCCTGGTGGTGATCAGCACACCCCACTCTCCAACTAGCCGGTGAAAGAGAATGCAGAATACAGAAAAGCAAGCTTCTTAAAGGTCAAGCTCCTTTTATATTATATGTTTCGTTTACCCTTAACTGAGTAATTTTCAGAAATCAACAGCCAAATCATCTGGACTAAATGATGTTTTTTTCTTCCCAATACATGTAATCTTTAAAATGCAAGGTACTTGGTGTATTAGACAGGGCACAGCCCAGCCTGCTTTATTCTCCAGGAGGGGAGAAATATTTTATGAAATTAATTTCTCTGATTCTTTTCTGCACACAGGAGCAGTGAGTCATGCTTTCATAGCAGCCTTTATATCTATATTACTTTTTAAAAATAATCAACAACAGAATATAGCAGGTGTTAGTCTTTGACCTGAAAACAAATTATTCTTAGAATTCTTAAGGAGCTTGAGCATATTCTTAGAATACTTAAGGAGCTTAAAGGTAATTTTTAAAGTGTGTTTAAAAAATGTTAACCTTCATCTTGCCCCCACAAACAAAATGGCCTTGAATGGAGAAATTAAGAGTTAAACCTATAACATGTTTGATAAAGTTAAGATGCACCTTGTTTCCCCCCCATCCAATTCAAATAATAATGTTATCCAATGCAAATACCGGTTTCCAGTAACCAGAGTCATTCCCTTTCCTACACCTCTGTAACTGGAGGCTTGCAAGTCTATCTTTCATACTGAGGCTGCTTTCATAATTCCACTGGGCTGGGTTCTAAGAGAAATTTTATAACTGTTTTCCTCTCCACCAAGCCCTTTGCCAAAGTACTATAGCTTATAGCAACCCACACCTCACAAATATGAGAAAAGGATAGTCATTAAAATCTTTGCTTAATTCATTAAAATAGTAAATTGTTACTGCTCCTGCCCTCTCTATTCAGGTTCTTGTTTAATCACCTCCCATATGCTTATACCAACGATCCCACTTGTTTGATTTTGTCTGTTGCCCTGTCCGTGCCTGCCTTTTCTCATTATTATTATTAATTTCATTATTCCCTGAATTTAAACTCCCTGAGTTGTTTCAGGGTCCCCCATGTCCACCCATCCTACCTCCTCTTAGAAGACAAACATGAGTACAAAGCAGTCAAGCCATTGGATAGAAGGGAAGGAGTCCACGAGTGAGAGAAACACTTCACCCACAGAATTTACACCAGACACGTTAAACTCACATTTGGCTGCAAAGAACAGCCTGAGTCTGATAGAAGGACTTCAGCCAAAACAGAAGGCCCTTGTGGTGAGACGGCTGATACGGTCAGGCTGGAAAAACCTCTCCACTCCTTCCTGTGGGCACCTGAATTCCACAGGCTTGCAGATGGCAGGAGTCATTGAATAACGATCCTCAGTTTTCTGTGAGCTAGTCAGAGACCTTGCATATGGCACGTAGGTCAGGACATGATGATTTTAGCTCCTTGAGCACACTCAGATAAAATAGGGTGGAAAATGTCTCTAAAGTTTTCTAGGTAGCAAAGTATAACACTATTCTAGTGTAATCCAGCAGGTAGGAGGTTGGACTGCTTCCCAGGGTTTCAACAGGCTGTATATTTGATGTGCACAAGAGTCATCACTCTGAAGACATGTATTTTCTTATCCTTTAGACTACTCCAATGGAAAAATTATATTTGGCCCATGGATCCATTTTTAAAGTCCTTGTATCCACACAGAGTTTGACAGTAATTTTTTTTTTTTTTTTTTTTTTTTCTGGCAGCTATGAGCACAGTATGAATCCTGAGAAATTTTAATAATGATATTTTAATTATAATTAAGGTGAGACCTGGCCAAGTCTTCTGTATTTGGAGTAAATCCACTGCAGGAAACAGAATCTTAAGGCAATTCTTTTTCTTTGCATTTGTCTTAGACAGCCTCCCTAATCTCAACATTTGCAAGGCAAATACAGCACCAACTGGGTACTTTTGTTTCTCCCTGTCTAAAAGCTGTATTTGAGGTAAGGAGTAGAAGCATCAAAAATGGCAATGGTAGATGGAAGCTACACTTGAGGTTACAATTGTTAACCTCTAAAACTTCTGATCAACCTCTAAAAACTCTTATCCTGACATCCACGACCCCTGCACACCCTGAAAGTACATACTGAAAAATATCACATTTGCAAAAGGGGTATAGGACCCAAACCTAATATCTAGAATCTTCTTATTTAATTCTTACCTCTTGTTAAGGATATGCTGCTAATTCTGCCACCATCAATACTTCTCCTGTTCATTTCAGCCTATTTCCACAAACATTTACTTTTCATTACTTTGTTCATTCAACTATGAATGAACTATCCGCTATGGGTTGTTATTTTTCAGGGTCCTATTCTACATATTGGGAAAAGAATAGTAAAAAGAAAACAATACCCAGCTCTTCAAGAAGGGAACGGTTTAGTGAAGGGGGTGGTCACAAACTAGAAATCACATAAACAAGGTAAATTCAGATAGTGGTGATAAATTAATAAAATAATCTAACAAATTAGAAATAAGTAGAAGCTCTTTGCCTAGAAGAGTCAGGGTAGGTTCTCTGACAGGGAACTCTTTCAATTAATGCTAGAAAGATGAGCTGTATTTAACTTTGAGGAATCTAAGAGAAAATCATCCCAGGCAGAGTAAATAGTGAGGGCCCAAATCCTGTGGTGAAAAGCAACTGAGTGTGAAGGAGAGAACAATGACCAACAGGGCTGGAAAGAACAGGGCAAGGGGCACTAGTTGAGTGAGAGACCAGTGAGGAGGCCAGAGCTTCTGGGATGTCTCAGACCAGGAGAAGAAGTTCAGATTTTTAAAAAAATCCAATATGGAAATGGGTTACAGGGTCAACAGAGAAGGCAGAGAACCCAGTGTGGCTGCAACAAGAGTAAGAGAGGAGGACGGGGCTGTCTGGAGGACTAGCAGAGTGAAGATACAATGAGTTAAGTGGATCCCAGGTACATTATTTAAGAATTGAAGAGCTTGCTTATAGTGTAGGTGTGGGGCATGGTGACAAGGTAGGCAGCAAAGATTTTATCTTCAGTATTATCTTCATCAGCTGCTTTAGTGGTATAATAGACTGGGTGGCTTAAACAACAGAGACTATGACTCATAGTTCTAGAGGCTGAGAAATCCAAGATCAAGGTGCCGGCTACTTCGTTTCCTGGACAGGGGCCTTTTCCTGGTTTATAGAGGACTGCCTTTTTACTGCATCCTCTTATGGTGAACAGAGAAATCATTTCTCTTGTGTCTCCTCTTATAAAGACACAGATCTCATTCACAAGAGTTCAACTCTGGAAACACAATTACCTCCCAAAGGTATGTCAACATGTGAATGAGGGTGTCAACATATGAATGAGGGTGTTAACATATGAATTTGGAGGTGTGGCACAAACATTCAGTCCATAGCAAAGACTCAGAAGGATAGTTATTTTTTGAAATGGGAGAGGCATGGAACGAAAACAAACAGTTTTGCAGGGATGGAGAAAAGATCAAATCTTCAGTTCTTTTACATTTGAGATGATGCCAGAGGTGTTAAGGGATGAGACCCAAGATGGAGTTCATCTGGTGAATCATCACCCTACTAGGATCTTTACATATAGGAGCCTGAGTACTATAACTGGTGAAAAGGCCCAAGGATAAAGAGTTGCAGGGCCAAATAGATTAAGACAAAGGGCTGACACACTTTTTCAAGACACAAGTTGCTTTGTATATTGCAATAAATGACTACTGTGTGCCAGACATTTACATACACGTGTTCTTACCCGTGAGAAACTTACTATCCAATGGTGAAAATAGGAACATAAATAGATAATTTAAGATATTTAGTATATTAAATAATTCTTTTTTGTTTCAGGGAATGAACTGCCACTAGTCCCCATGTATTATTCTAGGATGAATGGATAGAATAGAAGAAAGAAAGAGAATAGAGTTCTGATTATATTCACAAATATGCGCTTTATTTATTCACAAATATGTATTGGCATTTATCCTGGTCCAGGCACGAATCTAGGTTTTAGAAATACAATGATGGAAAAGATAGCCATGATTACTGTCACCATGGCTTAAAAATAATTTAAATGACAATTGTGATAAAAGAGATAAAAGATAAACACAAGGTTTCCCTAAGGGCATATATCGGGCTGAACCTGGCCTCATCTGGTATAGTCTGATGAGGAAGTACATTTCAAGCCTAGACTTGAAGGGTAGTTGTTTGCAACTCAGGAAATCACAGGAATTAAAGAATAAGTACAAGGAACGGTATGCACTGGGCTGAGAAGAAATTTGGCATGATAGAGACAGAAGAAAATGGCTTGACAAGGAAGTGGTGAGTGAGGAAAAAGTGGGCAGAGGCCAGATGTGGCTAACTTCAGAGGTCATGTCAACAACTGTGACTTTACCTTAAGAACAATGGGAAGTCACTGAAAAAATACAGAGGTGGGACACATGGTTGGATTTGCATAATAAGGTCACACTTGCTATTTGAAGGAAAAGATTGAGATGATTGGAAAGTCTACAAATGGCTTGATGACAACTCAGACATAGAGGTATAAACCTCATCAAGACTTTCAAGACTTGGGGCTTAATCTGTTGCCAGCCCAATTTCAAACTACTGCACAGGGAAACCTCATAGGGAAATTAGATTATTGTTGTTTCCTAAACATATTAGATGGTTTTTAGTCTCTAGACATTGTTTTGCTTTGTTTCCTCTGTTCGGAAAGATCTCTGCCTCAAGCTTTATTATTCAGTTCTCATCCACTATCTTAAAAGTCAGTTTTTTCATGATGATTTTATTGGTTCTCATTAGTGAATCTAATTTTCTCTTTCTAGTGTTACAAAATTTATTTGAGAATCTGGAGCAAAAAGTTGAGTTAATAGTCCTCAAAGGCCTTTCTAGGGTTTTAGAATACCAAAAGCTGGTAATACAGGGTATCTCTCTGGAGAGCCCTGAAACAATGCAATCCAAGGAAGGAGATGAATGGACCAATGAGGGAAGGTGAAAAAAGGTCAGAGCCTGAGAAACAGTAAAAAATCACCAGACTTTGTCAGGTAGGATTAGATTTCACTGTGAGAAACAGGAAGCCCCAGATAACAGTGTCTTACACAAGATAGGACTTGATTTTTTCTTCTTATGAAAAGTCCAGAGGTAGGTAGTCTCAGGACCTAGGATATTTCTGGGAACCCACAACTCCATCTATCTCTTTGCTCAGCCAACCTGAATATGTGACGTCCATTAGATGTCCAAAGATGGTTAAAGATGACTGCCTGGCTCCAGTCACCATCTCTGAAGTAAGCAGAAGGAAGAAGGAAGAGAATTTAAAAAAAAAAAGAAAAGAAAAGCATCCTCCTACCCCTTAAGAACATGTTCCTGAAGTTATATACAACATTTCTGCTATTATATAATTGGCCAGAACTTAGTCATAGAGCTACATATAGTTGCAAGGGAACTGTAAGGTGGCTCTGTGCCTGGCTGAAAAGTGAATGTCTGTTGCCAAGGTAGATGAGGGCAACATACATTGAGAGAGACAGCTATCCATCTGTATCAAAGTATTGTGAGACTCTAAACAAAAAAAGAATTCTAGGGATCGGGATATCAAGAAATCAGAAACTGCTGAAGATTGTAGTGAATAGTTCAAGCCATAGATGAGAAATGACATCTGGGGTAATTGCTGGTCACTACTGGCTTTTTTAGAAGTAAGAATAAAGACTGCCAGCTATAAAGAGCAAGGCTCGGCAGGACATCCTGACAGGCCATAGCATCATTTACTGTTTTTGTGGTACTTACCACTCCTTTTTAGAACAAGTCTCGTAATTAGCTAGAAAATTCACCTTTGAAACTTCTGCATGTCTAAAAAAATGCTTCACTCACATGGAATTGTTTACTAGAAGTGAGTACTTTCATTGTAATTGCATGGGGGACAACAGTCCTATAGAAGAGTTAACACAATGTGAAAATCCCAGGTGAAGTCTCATTCGGAGGAAGCAAATCTATAGAGACAAAAATTAGATTGGTGGTTCTTAGACCTGACAGCGGGTGATGATATGGGGAAGGATTGCTAATGGGACTGGGTTTCTCTTTGGGGTGATGACACTTTTCTAAAATTGATTGTGATGAACATTGTACAACTCTGTGAATACCACTGAATGGTACCCTTTAGGTAAATGGTATGTGAATTATATCCCAATTTATGTTATGAGAAAGAGTAGGTAGAGCTGAGTTCTCATCCACTACTTGAAGGCAATCTCTGTGCTGTGTTGATACTTTTAAAGTCGTGTATGATTCCTGGAGTCCTGAACACTAATGGATTCTCACTGAGCTATTCTTTCTTGAACCTGTTAGGCTGTATTATCAAAAAATTAAGAAAGAGAATGGCCTCAGGTCCCATGGCCTTTAAATATGGAGCTTTTAGAGCAGGAATTTTGGGGCATGGTTGTAGGGGAAGTATCCATGGATGACCTAAGATCTCACCACCTCTAAAGTTGTATGCCAGTTATAAATACGTATGTAGTTGAATTATTCTGGGAAGGGTCATTTTTAAACATAATCTGAGAGCAATCTATTTCCTCTCCCACATTCTGCCCCCAAAGGAATGAAGTTTTAAAAAAGTTGAAGTGTAGGCCATGTGAGCAGGATCTTGCCTATAATCCCAGAACTCTGGGAGGCTGAGGCAGGAGGTTTGCTTGAAGCTAGGAGCCTGAACAACATAGCGAGACCCTTTCTTAGAAGAAAAACAAACAAAAAAAGACACTAGCCAATTAGTCTGGCTTGGTGGTGCAAACCTGTAATCTCACCTACTTGAGAGTCTGAGGCATGAGGATCCCTTGAACCCAGGAGTTTGAAGTTCCAGTGAGCTATGATGATGCTCTTGCTCTTTAGCCTATACAACAGAGTGAGATTCTGTCTTAAAAAAAAAAAAAAATTTTGAAGCACAAAATTCAGTGTTAAAATCTCACTTCCTGGTTTATACCTACTTGGTTTCACTAACTGGGGGAGAAGTGGAAGAAGGACAAAAAGGGAAAGGGAGGAAGATAGATAGAGAGAGAGAGAGACTGACTCATTCCCAAATTCTGCAAGGAGGAAACAGTATTTCCTAAAGCATGATCTAAATGAAAGCCAGTAGAGCAGTGGGGACTGATTGAATATGCTGGTCTCTCCTTTTCCTGTGATCATTTTAGGAGAGCGTGTGGTTCACTGGGATAACCATCAGCTCTGACAAAGTCATAAAGTAAATGAGAAAGCCACATTTCATCTAAACACTGCAGATCAAGGTTAGCCCTCCTCACCCTCTCATTGAAGATGCTTGCCGCATGAATGATTCATGGTGAACCATCAACCCAGTACAGTCACTCTGCAAGAACACCAAGGGTTTGCTTACACATAATTACTCAGAAATGAGTAGGAGGAAATCCCTGTCTCGGATCATGGGAGATAATGGAATTCTAACTAAGGATGCCTTGGCAAAGTAGAAGTACTTTCCCTTGGACCTTTGAAATCCTTAATGAGTTGAATCATGTCAAGTAACAAAATAAACAAGGATGAGAAACATCAGTTGGGTTTGAGCCAAAGTCTAGCCTGCTTAAGACTGGGCTTCCCCCATCACTGCCTAAACATTATACAGTTTTCTATCAGCCAAGCCTGTGGTTTTATTTCATTTTTTTTTTTTTTTCTTAAATCAGATTTCAAAAGCCAGGCACTCGCTGATAGTAATTAGTAGGCATTGGTTGAAGTTTATGCTTGCTGTTCTTTCCAGGCATGCATAATTTTTGTGAATAGAAAGAAAATCCAATTACTCTCAAATCCAGCCAGTGTGGCTCATCTGCTGTTGTGTTAGATCTTTAGAAATGGTTCTTAACAATTGAAAGGAAGACATATGGTACTTGAGAACAGCATCTTGTAACCTTGTTTATAATATTAAGAAAAAAAAAAAGCCCAGTTCTGGGACCATTTCCATCCTCCTTTACAAAAACCTAACCCAAGAAATGTTGAACCTCTAACACATGTGACATAGAGAATTGTTCATATCATAAAGAATTTATTAGTGATTTTATTTCTAGAGTCTTTCTTATATTTTAAAGGATTCTCTTAACAATGCTTGGCTTGAAACTATCCAGGAACACTTATACAATATAAACTAAAAACATCTGACACAATGTTGGAGGACTCAGATTCTTCAAATCAAGGAAGGTAGGAATTTATATTCAACTTTATCAAGGTTGGATCTACAATACAAGATTCAGCAAATTACATTAGCTTATTATTTAAATTACTCCTTGAAAAGTTGGTTACTTTCAGGAATTTCACTGATCTTTGCCTTTCTGAGAATGCGTTAGTATTGCAATAGTAGATACCAAATAGGCTTTTGGCTTTTGGTAATAAAAGATACCCTTTATCATTTGGATTAATATTTTTAGGTCGTATTTTTCTTTGGTATATATTTATCTCTAAAGAATAAATATGACATGAAAGATTAGCCACACTAAAACTACTTTTATCATTTTTGCTCAAAGAAATTTCTTACTACAAGTGAAATTTGAAAAAAAAGAAACTGGGAAAGTTCAGATCGATACCTTTAAATGAGCTCGGTATCATTTAAAGGTATCGACATTTAAGAATGCTCTGATATGAGCATTCTTCAACAACACTTTGCATTTATTATTAATTTTTGTTACCTACCTTAGGTATGAATAGATATGAGTTTTCTAATGACTTCATGTCACAGATTAGCAGAAGGGTGACTCCCAGGATTGCAAGACCCTCTTTGGCTTCAGGGAATTTTCTACTACCTATAAAAAGACATTGATTATGGACAGAATTCTCCAGTTACAAAAACTTTTGTTTCTTGTCTAGATAATAGTTTGGTCATGTTTCTACCACAGGACTAACAGACTCTGACACTTAACCAAATTAAGTCCAAATTTCTTAACATTGTTCACCCAGCTCCCACCATGGGACCTCACTATGTTCATTTTACTTCCTCCTGCACATCAAAACCCACCTTCTGTTGTAGTCAAGAATTTTTTTCCTGCATTCAGGCCGATTTTCCACCAGAGCCTAGGCTATCCCATACTCATTCATCTTTTCGTACATCCAATCTGTCATTCCATGAGAAGCATCCTGGGCCAGACACTGCTCTGGTCACCCTGACAGAAGAAGAGAGGATAATGAACAGCCCTCATCTTTGAGGAACTTAGAGTTTAAGGTAGAACACAAACATGTAAACAAATACATAAAGTAATGCAAGGAAGGAAAGGAGTTCAAGGTTAATTAAGGAGATTTCTTTTAAAGACTAACGTAATAGAAGAGGTAATAGTTGATTTTAACCTTGAAGGATAAATAGGCATCTTCCATCAGCATTTGGGTTTTGTCTGGTAAGTTTTTTGATGTCTAGTTACAGGCCCTCAAAAGTATTTGTTGAATGAATAAACTAATAAAATAACAAGCTAGATTTTGGGGGTTTGTTTTGACATACTTTTCTTCCCCAGTTCTTACAACAGCCTTCTGAAGTTGGTAAGGCTATTAATGGTATAGGCCCGAAGAAAGTTGACTCAGTGAGTGGAAGATCGGAAACCACATCTATTTTTCTGACTCTAAGGCCTTTGTTCTTTCTACTGTCTTTCTACCTCCCTGACTGTTCTTTTGAATTTCCTGATGTTCCCATCACAAATAAATTCAGACAATACACCATAAATATTTATTGATAGAGAGAAGCATATAACTTTGACATCAAAATATTAATACGTATTTTCCAACCACTGTTTATGCTTTTGAATTTCCTGACTCTCTGATCACAAATGAACTCAGAGAGGTTACTCAATAAATATTATGTATTGATAGAGAGAGGCATATAACTTTGGATGTCAAAATTTTAATACACATTTTCTAATCACTCTAACAGCTCCTAAATGGGGCCTTTATCCTTTCTTAATGGGGCTCCTTGCAATTTCCCTGTCTTTATATGTCCCAAAGCTGGGATAACTGCTTGCTTATATGAGAACAAGAACATTAAATTTTAAGCTGCCAATGGTGCTCATAATGAAGAATCTCACCCCTGAGCTGTGGTCAGAAGTGTGTTATGAGGAGAAGACAAACACATACAGGAACTTCTCAGAAGCCACTTATCTTTTAGGCAAATAATACCAAATACTATACAAGTTTTCTCTGTAGTCCTAGCACATGGTGTGAAACCTTTTAATTACACAAATGCTACTTTCAGAAGTTCAAGGCCACAGCAGGGATCTTCATTTCCATGGCTACATTAGCGGACCTCTTAGAAGTACTCTTTTGCAGAAGGAACTTAAGTTCTCCTGCTTACTGTCAGATTTTCCCAGGTCTTTATACTTAATCATGTACCAGCTATTCTACAGGCAAAATCTGGGGTAGTGATGGAAGCAATGCTATCCCCAAAGTCTTGCTTCCTTTCAGAAATATTCCTAGAACATTCCTATGTGCCGGCAGTGTTGAAAGGACATTTCTGGGTGCACTGGTGTATTTCCCATAATGTGTTCTCAGATGCTTTCCATGAATGACTCAGGGGAAGCAGCATAGAATTCTGATGTAGAAAATGGGAGAAAGTTGTCATCTGTTGAAGCATGAGTGTCCATGTTCTCAGCAGGCTGAGTAATGATGTTCTCAAGGTGACTAGTACAAGGAGAAGCCAGAGAGTAGGAGTCAGGCTTTCTGACTTCAAATCTCAACTCAGAACTATGTGGGCAAGTGAGTTAAAGTCTCTGGGCTCCAGTTTCTCATCTGTGAAGCAGGAAGTTTAATGCTTATTTTTGCCCATCTGACTGTAATAGTGGTGATACCGGAATTTCAGGTTCTTGGTCTTGGCAATTTGAAGACTAAATCGACAGACCACAGGATCAATGGTAAGTCAGGATTTATTTACAGAAACCAAAAATTACAACAAGTACAAAAATCAAACCTCCTGGTAGAGAGAACCCAGGAGAACAAGCTCTCCTGCTCCCTTCAAGGTCTGTCTTTGGGCTCTCTGCTCAGGGGTTTATATAGTGGCAGGGGGGTTGTTCTGCTAGGGTGTGAGTCCTGTCAGTTATAGCCAGCTGTCCAATGAACTCTCAGGCCTTGGAAACTGACAGGAAATTTACCAAACAGAAGTGCAGGTGGAGGAGACAGCAAGGCGCCATCCGCTCAGAAGTGCACGTGGAGGAGACAGCACGGTACCAGCATCTCCCCCATAGGCGTCCAGCCCTTGCAGCAAGCTGATTCCTCCATCCGCAGGAGCATCAACACCTCCGGGGCTAACGCAGCAGGTTATGATGCTGCCTTGTCCTGCATCAGTGGGAAAGCTCTTGTACAAAACCAGCCTATTACTTATTGAATGTTTGATCAAGGAAGAGTAAGGGAAGATACAGTCATTAGAGAATGTGCCTGAAAGAAAAAGAGGATTCAACCTGTGTTTAACGTCTGATGCTAGGGATAAGGTAGCAAACAGATGTGTTCTTACACTTGAGGCCTTGCATGGTAATTTAGGAGACGGAGACTAAATGATTAATTTCACATTTAATTATACAATTAAAATTGTGGTAAGTAGAAGAGAGTTATGAATAAATGTCTAAGAACAGAATAAAACTTATTCTAGTCTCAAGAAAGGGTTCTGCACGAGAGTGACATTTAAGTTGAGCTGTGAAAGATGAAAGGTAAAGTGTAAAGTGGTGAAAGATGTGGGGGATGCTTTTTTAAGAACAGGAAGTGCTGTATGTAAAGGTTTGTAAGGCAAGAAGCACATGGCAGGAACATAAAATTGAAAGCAGGAGTTGGGGCTAGAGCAAAAAGAACAAGGTGTTACATGGGCCTGAGAAACAGGTGGGAACTGGGGTATGCAGGGACTTGTCAGCCAAGTGCAGGCCTCCAAATGTTACCTTAAGAAACATGAGAAGACTTCATAAGTTTTAGTGAGAATGGCATGATCAGATTTTCTTTTTTTTAATTACACTGTGCAGAGTAGAAAATGAATTACTGAGGCACAAGAGTGCACCAAGGGCTGGTTATGGTAGAGCACACTTGCAGTCGCATCTACTAGGGAGGCCGAGGCAGGAGGATCACTTGAGCCCAGGAGTGTGAGGCCATTCTGGTAATCTTCTTAGGTCTGCCTGCTTGAGGAGACTCTGAAACTTTTGTCCTCTTATGCATATCCCTCCACACTTAATTTTCTTACTTTGTGTTCTTTCCAAATCTCTGCATGATAGGAGAAGTGATTATTTATATATATATATATATATATATATATTTTTTTTTTTTTTTTTTTTAAACAGAATATTATTTAGTGCCCTTGGGTAGAGTGCAATGGTGTGATAGCTCACAGCAACCTCAAACTCTTGGGCTCAAGTAATCCTCTTGCCTCAAGTAGCTAGGATTACAGGCACCCACCACAACACCTGGCTATTTTTTAGAGACAGGGTCTTATTCTTGCTCAGGCTGATCTCAAACTCATGATCTCAGAAAATCCACCCACCCCAGCCTCCCAAAGTGCTAGGATTATAAGAGTGAGTCACTGCACCCACTCCTTTTGGATATGATGTTAATGGGTACTAAGCTAGTCCTTCTCACTTACAGAGTTGTATTCTAACAGTGTTAGAGATACCTTTTCTGATCATCAAATATTTGTTTATTTATTTATTTTATTATTATTATTTTCTTTTATTGAGACAGAGTCTCACTTTGTGGCCCTCAGTAGAGTGCCAGGGCATCATAGCCCACAGCAATCTCCAACTCTTGGGTTTCAGCAACTCACTTGCCACAGCCTCCCAAGTAGCTGGGACTACAGGCACCCGCCACAGCACCCAGCATTTTTTTTTTTTTTTTTTTTTTTTATAAATGGGGTCTCACTCTGGCTCAGGCTGGTCTCCAACCTCTGAGCTCAGGGCAATCCACTCGCCTTGGCTTCTCAGAGTGCTAGGATTACAGGTGTGAACCACCACACTTAGCCCATCAAATATTTATTAAGGAAATAAAATATAATTATAGACACAAGTTAAAGATAAACAGGTAGATAGCTAACATTGGTTAATATGCATTTAGCTTTAAGAAACAGAAATTCCACATAATAAGAAGTCCCGAGGGAAAGTGGCTCCAGATTAGTGAGTTTGTTTGTTCATCATTTCTTTAAGAACCTAATTATTTTCTTTCTTTCTTTCCACTTGACTCTTCTCAGGATTTAAAAACTCTCTCTGGATGCAGCACTCTTGCAATCACACTCTATCAATCCAGAGCCCTGAAAAGAATTTGTCTTTTCCAGGTGCATTTTCTTAAGACAAAAAAATCTTTTCTTAGAAGTCCCCACCCCCAATTCATTTCTCATCTAAGAAATTCCCAGGGAAATGAAATTCTCATTGCTTTTAATTTATTAATTCAATTAGTTTAAACTTATTAAGAGTTTCATCCTGGGATTGGAATTGAAGGCAGGTTTTCCTGAAGCAAGAGGCTTTGGCGAGTCCTTAGGTAAAATTTGGATTCGTTATTAAAAAAGGGGGGAAGATGGCTATTGGAAGGCTGAGACATCAACAGTGTCTGCCTCATATATAAAAATTAAAGGTAAATAACAAGACAATGGAGCAAATGAATATTATTCAATGCATCTTGTCAGACCTGCAGCACCAGTCTTACCTTGTAAGTTTGTGAAAAATATAAATTCTCTGGCCCTACTCAGGACCTATTGAATCATAGTGTCTCAGACAGGGCACATCAATCTGTGTTTCAGGCCGAATGGATAATTGTGATGCAGAGAATAGTTTAAGAAACATTGCTGGAGGGTTAGAGTAGGTACTAGAAGATCAAATGATACCACCAATGAGTTGAAAATAAGGGGCAGGACTATGGAAGAGAAATCAGAGCTGGGAAATTGGACAGGCCAATTAAAGCCCAGGCCTTGTATTATACTTGTATGAGGGACATTATGCAAAGAAGCCGTTTACCACTCTCTAAATCATACTACCTTCCTTATCTACCGGTAGAACCCATTCTGGCTGCCAGAATAAGACAAATGGACTAAAGATAAGAAAATATTCTATGAAAAGCTATATGAAGAAAGCATAATAAATAATTCACCGGGAACAGTGCCCAGGCATGAAAGAGTTTGAATAAGTTTAGACATTGGAAAATAGTGAATTCTAGATCATAAATATGGAAATGAAAACATGGAGTGACTGGAAGACATGCTATTTTACAGATTCAGAATAAGAATTACAGGTTCTTTCTCTGGATGTTCCCAGAATACTGATCAAAGAACAGTGATACAGCTGCAAACTGCCAGCAAATAAATCTATATGGAGATTTACACTCCAAATGGGGAATACTTGTGTGAATCTGAATTGCGGGAGAGGAGATAAAAGATTTCTAGTATGTTTTTTATTTATGAGTACAAGTGGAAGCCACACACCTGCTACAGATGTTGTTCCTGGGAGCAGTAAGCCTGGCTTGTAATAGGCTGAAGGATTGTGAATAGGACGCGTGTAGGAAACAAGAGCAAGTAGCTCATGAAGTTCATGCTAAGCAGGCCACGTGGAAAAGGAAATGCAGGGATTTCCACTGTCTCAGAACATCCCAACGCCATGGCCTGCCGAATCTACCCACAAAAGGCCTGCTTTAGAAGAGAGCAAAGGGGCAAACAGATTCACAGGGGGTTGGGAAAGAGGTGAAAACACTTCTGAGGTAAAAGAGGCTTCCAGCACAAAGAGTAATATCTCTAAAAAGTGCCTTGACTAGTTTCAATCCTATTTGAAATGTACTGAATGAATTCGGTTTGCATACGATCTTGCACTTTGGAGGAGCTTCTTTATCAGTGATTATCAAATTTTATTTTATATTTTTTGGAGGGAAATCTTGTTTTACATTTTAAATCTTTTTTTTTTTTTTTTCATTTCAAAACA
Organism: Loris lydekkerianus; assembly: GCA_963574355.1. NCBI lineage: Eukaryota > Metazoa > Chordata > Mammalia > Primates > Lorisidae > Loris > Loris lydekkerianus. The sequence goes on along the minus strand of CAUYPK010104628.1, from coordinate 88,081 downwards.
TTAATGAAGAGGGTGTGACTGTTTAGTTACATGGATACCTTGTATAATTCTTAAGTCAGGACTTCCCAACCTCTTCTTCTTGGTTTCTTATATCCTTTATATCACTTTGTGCTTGTGTGTACCCATCTATTAGCTCCCACTTATTAGTGAGAACATATGGTGTTTGTTTTTCCATTCCTGAGATACTTCACATAGAATGATGGTCTCCAGTTCTGTGTTGCTGCAAACAACGTTATGTCATTCCCTTTTCTGACCAAGTAGCACTTAGTACTTAAGTAGACAGTCTATGTATTGACATTTTATATGTCACATGTCACATTTTCTTTTCTTTCTTTTTTTTTTTCCTTTTTCTGTTTTTGCAGCAGAGAAAGAAGGATGCTGATCAAGGACATGGGAGACATTTATCAAATCTGTCTCCTTGAGAATTTGGAGACTAGAGTTTTTTGGGATGGTTTGGCAAGCAGGGGATCAGGGAATCAGTATTGCTGATTGCTTGGGTTAAGGGTGAAATCACCTGGGGTGTTTAAACTGCCTGCTTGAGCTGGGCCAGTTCCTGGATCAGGGTTGCAAGAAGAGTTGAGTCAGTTGATTGGTATAGGCCATGGTCTGGTCGGGTCAGTTGGTCCTCTGGAATTGATGGCTTGGAAGATGTCTCAAAGACCAGCCTTCGGTCTCATAAGGGTGATGCTATCTATGGGAACAATTAAGAAAGCTAAGAAGCTTTCTGACCATCAGTCATGTGACTCTATATTAGCAAGTAATTTTAGGAATGTAACAATGACCAGTTATCAATTTATTTATTTTTGGATTATGCCTGTACTTTTGCAGAGTTCAGGCTTCTACCACAGTTTCCACTTTGTGGCCCTTTATTAATTTTATAAAAGGTGGGTTCAAAAGGACATTATTGAGACAATTGTAAAGCTTTCTTGGGATGTCTGGGGAAAGGGTATGTAGGAGCTCACTGCATCATTCTTACAACTTTTCTATTGTAAAGGAAAATAAAATTCTTAGGACCACCTTCTCAATGCCTTATGAAAAAGGGAAGGTCAAGCCTGGAGACTGGGTCATATCACATCCCCTTCCAAATGAATAGCTGTTACTAATATGGTGCAGCATACAGATCCCCATGGAAAGCTAAAAGGCCTCACTTATCAAGGACTGTCCCCCACACATTATTCAAAAGGTGATTCCTTGCTTACCTCCATAAACAAGGACATGCAAATTATAACTTTGGGTCTTTAGGCTGTGTCTAGGTCCTAAAGCCCTTTAGGATTCTCTGGATACAATATCATATCATCAGCAAATAGAGATAGTTCAACTTCCTCTTTACTAATTTGATGCCCTTTCTTTCTTTTTCTTTTGCCTCATTGCTCTGGTTAGGACTTCTAATACTATGTCAAGTACATAGTGGAAGTGGTGGCAGTGGACAATCTTGCCTTGTTCTAGTTCTTAGGGGGAATGCTTTCAATTTTTTCCCTTTCATTGTTGGCTATGAGTTATATATGGCTATTATAATTTTGAGATATGTTCCTTCTATGCCTAGTTTGTTGAGCTTTCCTACATGAAAAGGTGTTGGATCTTACCAAATGCCTTTTCTGCATTCCTTGAGGTGATTATATGGTCTCTGTTTTTCTTTCCATTTATATGCTGAATTACATGTATTGATTTGCATATGTTGAACCACACTTTCATCCCTTGGATGAAACCTGCTTGATCATGAGGGAACATCTTTTTGATATCCCACTGAATTTGGTTTGCATCTATGTTCATAAGCAATATTGGTCTGTGGTCCTCTTCTGTCCTATCTTTTCCAGGTTTTGGTAGCATGGTGATACTCACTTCCTAGAATGCATTAAGGAGAACTCCATCTTTCTCAATGTTTTGGAATAGTTTCTGCAGGATAGGTGCTAGTTCTCTTTGTAGATATGGTAGGATTCAGCTGTGAATCTGCTTGGTCTGGTGATTTTATTGTTGTTCAGTCTTTTTATTACTCCTTCAATTTCACTTCTCATTGTTGACCTGTTCAGGATTCCTATTTCTTCCTGATTCAGGCTTGGGTCATTGTGTTTTTCCAAGAATTTATTCATTTCGTCTAGGTTTTCTTGTTGGTTTGTAGAGGTTTCCATTTTATTCATGGATAATATTTCGTATTTCTGTGGTAACATTCTGTGAAAAAGTCTCCTTTTTCATTTTTATTGAGGGGATTTGAGTCCTTTCTCTTCTATTTCTGGTTAATCTGGTTTGTGATCTATCAATTTTATCATTTCAGAGAACCAACTTTTTGTTTCATTGATCATGTGTATCGCATTTTTTTGTTTCCATTTTGTTTAGTTTTGTAAGCTTTGCTATTTCTTTTCTTCTGCTGGCTATGGGTTTGGTTTGTTCTTCTTTTTCTAGTTCCCTTGGATGTCACATTTAGTTGCTAATTTGTGATCTTTTTTGTCTTTTTGATGTAGGTCTTTAAGACTATGATTTTCCACCTTAGGACTCCTTTGCTGTATTCCATAGATTTCAATAATTTGTGTTCCCTTTGTCATTAAGTTTGAGGAATATTGATTTCCATCTTAATTTTATCATTAGCTTAAGGATCATTCAGCAGCAAGTTGTTTAATTTCCATCACTTTTTGTAGATTTGAGTGTTTCTTTTGGAATTGATTTCTAGTTTTATTCCACTGTGGTCTAAGAAGGTACATGGTTTCATTGTGATTTTTTTTTTTTTTTTTATTTAAGGGAATTGTTTTGTGTCCTAAGCTATGACTAATCTTAGACAATGTCTCATGAGCCGATGAGAAAAAGGAATATTCAGTAGTTTCTGAGTAGAATCTTCTATATATGTGTGTTATGTCCATTTGTTCTAGAGTAGTATTTAAGTCCAGTATTTCCTTAGTCCTTTTGTGCATCAATGATCTGTCCAGTTCTGCTACTGGAGTGTTAAAGCACCCAGCAGTTAAGATGCCACTGTTTACTTCTTTGCTTGTATATAGAAGAGTATGCTTTACGTAACTGTAACTAGGAGCTCCTGTGTTAGGTGCATTTATACTTAGGATTGTTATGTCTTCTTGTTGATGTTCTCTTTTTGACATTATATAATGACTATTTTTTGTCTTTTTTAAACCTTTGTTATTTAAAGTCTATTTTATCTAATATAAGAATGACTATACTTGGTGATTCCCTTTTGCTATGAATGTAGGATGTTTATGATCTCGTAATTGTTTATTGAGCTTCTCATATCTGGATGTCTAAGTCTAGCAGGACCAGGGAAGTTTTGTCTTTTTCTTTTTCTCTTTCATGTTCTGGGATACAATTCTTATATTTGGGCATTTTATGTAATCCCATATTTCTCATAGATTTTATTCATTTCTTTTTCTTTCTTCCTTATTTTTGACTGACTGGGTTAATTTGAAAGAGTTGCCTTCAAGCTCTGAAATTCCTTCTTCTGCTTGGCATAGTCTACTCTTAAAACTTTCCACTGTGTTTTTAATTTACCTAAATTAACTTTTCATTTCCAGTTGTATATATTTTTAATGTATCTATCTCTTCAGTAAAATTTTTATTCATTTTCTGAATTATTTTTCTGGTTTCATTTAGTTTTAGATTTTTCTCTTGGATCTTATTGAGCATCTTATTCTATATTTGGAATTCTTTATCTGTCATTTTAGTATTTTCATTTTGGTTGGAATCCATTGCTAGAGAGCTACTGTGCTACTGTGAGAATGTCCTTTCACTCTGATTTTTCATGTGTTTGGAGTTCTCATGCCGATTCCCTCTCATCTAAAGCAGCTATTGCTTCTTGTTCTGGTATTTTCTTTTGTTTAGATGGTTCTTTTTTGTCTCCTTGCTCTTAAGAGTGTTTCTGTAACATATGTTGGGTAAGGATCCTTGGCTTTGCTTGTGTATACATTGAACATTTTCTAGGTTATGGTTGATTACTTTGGTCCTCAGTGCACTGGTTTTCTCAATTACTAGTTATTTGTAGGTTGTTGCAGTGGTGTACCTTTTGAATAGCCAGATTTCCAGTCTTATGTAAACAAAAGAAGATGGAAATCTTTGAAATCTTTTATCTTTCTCTTGCCCTGTGGTCTTCTTAATGGTGTGAATTATCTTGGAACAACTAGCTTAATCTCTGAGACAGAAGGTGGAGCTTAGAGATAAGAGCCAGCCATGCCCTATATGATTAAAGTAGTAAATGCTATAATAGGCTGCACATGTTGTCCTCCCTAACAATAGGTGGTGCTTTGCAAGAAAGATCCAACTCCAGTGGTGATTTGGGGGACCTATGTCTAGATCTAGTTGATGAAGAGAATGACTTGGCTATTCCAGATAGTGGATGGAACCCTGAGGCTTCCCAGGGACTCCCTATTCTTCATCACAGAAGAGAGAGTAGAAGAGCGGGGCTGGGCAGAGCTGGGTTGGATAAGCCTCCTTCAGGCTTCACAAATGCAGGTACAAGAGCACAAAGGAGTTGAAGGTCAACTCCTTGCAACTGGAAAGAGCCACCTTGGGGGGGGGGAGGGGGATGCATTGGCTCCACCAAGCCTGAAAGTCTGCTAATGGGGAAGGGACCATCTGGGCTTTATGGACTGGCAGTCAGAAATGGTTTTCATTTTTCTTCCTCTTCCATTGCCCCATGTATCTCCTTTCCCTATCTGCCTGCAAGCAGCAGCCCAAACTCCCCTAAGCTTACCAGCAGCAACACTGTTACCTGGGAGGTTCTCTTCCTAGGATCTCACTGTGGACAAAATGTGCAGCTTTCCCATTGGGGGTAGAGTGCTCCTCGAGTGCACTGCAGTTCATACCCACACTACACTCTTTTAGTTCAGCCTGTATGGGCTCTGTCACCTCCCAAGATTAGGTCACAAATCTCCCCTATGTGTTCCTTAGCAACATTACTGAGTCCTGGAGGTATGGGATTTGGCCTGTGGGCCTATTCTCTAGACCCGCCCACCCCAAGTTAAATACTTGACCATGCCAGGGAGAAGCATGCTAGTCCCAAGTTGTTCCATGGAATGCTCATATAGGATTAACTCTCCACTCTGGGATATAACCTGCTCTGCTGGAGCAGTACATAGCAGGATCAACAGGCACAAAACTCACAGTCTGAGTACCACTTGGTATGTTGCAAGTATTTATAAAGGAAAGACATGAGTCCCACTCCTGTGGAAGCCTCAGTGTGCACCAACACAAGGGATATAGGCATTTTGAGAACCCCAGGTCAGTCATGCCTTATGGCACCCATGCCACTCAGCAGCATTGGGAGAGGAGGGAAAGAGGAAGGAAAAGAGCCTCAATGGAAGAAAGTTGGCACCCTGGTCCCCTTTGTCCCTGTAGGCTAAAGGCAGCTCACCCAAGATGTCCAAACTCTGGGATCACACAGTTCCCCTAGGACACATTGGTCCCTTTGGCCACTGAAGGCTGGACTGAAGTTGAAAAATGTTTATGTGGGACCAGTGACAATAAAACTAAAGGGCTAAAGCTCCCTGGGGAGGACAAAGAAACAATGGATGGAGAAGTAGTACAATGCCTCCACCCTAACTGAGGTCTGTGGTGACAGGAAGCATCCCTGAAGGGGCTGGCACCCAGTGTTTTTTTCTCAAGAAGTTCCCCATTCACTGGTGACTGCAGCTTTTCAGCTCCCGAGGTTAGAGAAGCTCTCCAGTAGCTTGGAAGCCTACAGTCTGCCAGAGATGTGAGGGGAGGAGAAACAAAACCCTAGCCTACCTTTTCTACAGGGCTCCAAATTCCCTAGGGGTCGATCTCTGCCAAAATCTTGCTCTTTCTTAGCTGCTTCACAATTTCTTCCCATAGTATCTCGATAGGTTCTGGCATGTTTCCCCGAGAATTACACCTGAGCTATGTTTCTTCCTGCGATGACTTGTCAACAGATACCTCTAGTCAGCTGTCTTAGCCCTCCCTGCTGTTCTCATATTGGTGTGTGCATGAGAATCATCTGGAGGGCTTTCTACAACATGGCTTCTGATTCAGCAGGTCCGTGGTGGGGTCTGATAGTGCACATTGAGAACTACTTAAGTTGTAGTTAAGATTTTCTAAGTTAAGTGATTTTTATAGTTTCTTTATATTTTCCATTTTTAATTTTTGCTGATATTCGCATGCATGGGTGTAAGACCTAAACATTACTCCATAGTCCAGGAATCCTATAATTATTGGGGGCAGAATACAGCTAGAATAACTCTAATTCTGGTACTCCTCATGCCAACCACCCAGGGCACTAGTAATATCAGAAGAGCTGAGAAGAAAGGCCTGTAGGTATAACATTTCTTTTTTATTTACCAAATAGAGGAATGAGAGCCTCTTGAAATTCTAGCCAGAAGAGAAGTACAGGAAAAAATATGCAAGCTCTAGCCAAAAATTAGTTTGTGCAACTCTGACAGAGAAGTCTGGATACATTATACAAAGTCCTGGGAATAAAATTGACTAATAATATGTGAAAATTGAAGCAAGTCATGAACCATAAGTTTATCATAATTTTAAGAAGGACCAATTTTACTAAAGACAGCAAAAGCTGAACTAACTGAAAAAAGAAATGCGTTAACTAAGATATGTTATAGTCATTTTTAAGTGTTTTTCTTTCATTTTAATGAAAAAAATGCAGAAGTTAGCCCAAACAGTGCACATGTGAAAATTAGGATTACAGAGTAACCATTTAAACATATACACATTGTTAAAATAAAATTTATCATACTCCAAATATACAAGAATGAATATAAATTTTTTGGAAAATTTGACTTAAATTTAAAAATATTTACCCATGGCCTCACTGTAGAAAAGCAACAAACACTAATATTTCACTGTATTTTATTCTTTTTTCTAAGCATTTCTTTTACATAATTTTGATATATAATATATATAATATTTTATAATGTGTTTTACTAATATTATAACATGAGTGTTTTCAATTATTATAAATAACCATTGGCATAGTGTCTACAGAGACATTCAGAGAGTGGATATTCCACAATTTAATTTCTTTTACTGACAAATACTTTTTTTCCTCTTTTATTTCTTATTCCAAATAGTGCTGGAGCAAGCACATTTATCTATCAAACTTTCTCTGTATTTTAAATGATTTTCTGTGGATAGATTCCCAGATTTAGAATCCATTTCAGACTTGAAAATTCAGAAGACCTTGTCTACACATTGGCAAATTATTTTCCACAGAAGCTATAACATTTCTTTCTCCCACTAGCAGTATGCTATGTACAGTATTAAGGCTCCTGATTTTTGTTAATCTCTGCCAATTTGATAAGCAAACATTTAGATCTTATTTTTGTTTTGATTTGCTTTTAGTTACTTACTAAGGAAATAAATACTTTTTTATGTTGACTGACAAAATGTGTTTTATATGCATTTCCTGATGATTTCTAATTCCATTAACTTTCCATTTAGATATATAACATTTATTTATGAAAGAATATGAGTATACAGTTTTGAGAATCAATAAAATAAATTCTGAAAACAAAAAATGTCACTTGGTATAGGAGAACCAAGTGTAATATGTAGTATAACTAATACCTTCAAATTTTCACCTTTAGAGCCTAGACAGGTCAGTATTATGTTTAAGAAAAATAATTTCAAAGTAAAAAAAATCATCATGTTAGGATAAATAATACCATGCCATCAGAATCTTTTCTAGCATAAGCTAAACATGAACGATGTGGCAGGTTTAAAGACCATCACCCTAAAATGGAAGAGCATAGCATCAAATGGCTTAGTTTCTTTTCTCATGTGATCAACCTTTAAGTAGGAAGAAAGCCAACTATTCAGTGGCAAACATCCTAAATAACTAACTGCCCCGCCATTCTGCAAACTATTTCTGACCAGTAGAGTGAACATATCTGCCAGTCCGTTGCTTAGTAAACACTGACTGGAGGAAGGCAACGTTGGTGATCTTTGCAGGTTTTCAAATTTCCTTTGCCTGGGGGAAGATGATTGAGAAAGTGTCAAAAAGGCCAAGGAGCCACCTGGATATGAACTGCATCTGGAAACCTCTTTTTTCAAGTTCCTCTGTTGGAGGAAATACTTGGTCTTGATCAACAGAGCAATTGATCTTCTGGACTACTGACAAAAGCCATAAACATACACCCATTATTCTTGCTCTGTCAACAGTCCATTTCTACTTGGCTAATTATAGATGAGTCATGGGGAATACAAGGTAAGTGACTCCCTTTCCTTAAAAGTTTCTAAACCTAAGGTGTCTCAGAAATTGAATTCTTTAATTTAGTCCTTTTTCTGCACTTCTGTAAGAAGTATGGCATAGTATGCTTAATGCTACCCATACATATTAATATTTAGCGCTGTGTACCTTCAGTAGGGTGCCATGGTGATGTTCTGTATGAGATTCTCTGTTAGATTTAATTTATATTAGAACAATTCATATATTTCAGAAATATGCACTTTTAAACATATTTACTTATTTATTTTTAATTCTAAAATATTAAGAGAGTACAAATGTTTTTGGTCCATGGATACTTTGTATCATGTTTAAGTCAGGGCTTTAGGTGTGTCTGTCACTAGAATAGTTTTCATTGCACACAATAGGTACGTTTTTATCCTATATCTCCCCTCTTACTCGCTCCCCCTTTTTTTTTTTTAATTTAAACAACTTTTATATTTTTATTATTATTATTTTTTTGTAGCGACAGGGTCTCAATATTGACCAGACTTCTGTTTAATTCCCAAAGTGCTGGGATCACTGGCATAAGCCACTAATGGGCCTGACCTAAAAATGTACAACTCTAATGTCTGTGTTTCTGAAATATATTTTATTTGCATCTTTCTGTATTTGCTTTAATGGTGTAAATTCTCCCTTAGAAAGGCGAGGGCTGTGGCTGACAAGGAGAAAACAATTGCTTCATAAAAAAATGCAGTGCCAGAACTCTGCAAACGTTTAAGCATCTATGTTCAGTATGGAAGAGTTTGTGTGTAGCTATGCTAATATTTCTATCTGTTTTTCTTTTATGTCAAGTAAAAGGCAGATAAAAAATTTAAAACAAACCCACTTTCTCATCTGTCCTTTGGCCACTCCTTCTGTCAGCTCTCCTGTTTATGGTTTCTGGTCTCCAGGGAATCTGACAGACTTTGGTTTCCAAAAGCCTAATGCCTTTAAAGTAGTAGTTCTCTGCCCCCCAGAAAACTTGGCAAAATCCAGAGACAATTTTGTATGATCACAATGGAAGATGTGACTTTACCCTCGTGGGCAGAGACCAGCCACCCTTCTCCGCATTCTGCATTGCACAAGACACCCCTACCCCCACCACAGCACACCAGCCCCAGATGGCAGTAAGGATGATGCTGACATCCCCAGGGCTTGAATGTTGCTGATAAAACAAATGGAAGGAAACTTATCAGACTGTTGACCACTCCCTGCCACAAACTAGAAAATGAGTCATTTGGATGGGTAAAGAGACAGGCTAGATGGGAGAAAGCAAGTAGAACAGAGAGTGCCGTGGAGTCTCAGGGAGAAGTACCTTCATTCCAGCTCCTTTCCTGCCTCCCGCAGCGAGCTCTCAGAAAGAGAAAGGATGGTGGTGTGGTTTGTGTAGAAAGACAGGACCATAAAGTGATCATGATGGATGTGCCACAGCACAGAAACAGCAGAAAGATGTGAGTTACCGAGGCCTGGCTTGGACCAAGTATAGAGAGCGCCACTTCTGGAGGGGATTTGTATATGGGAACAAGAGATACATCAGAGGCTACTTTTGTGAGCCAATGCTGGAGGATCGGATGAGATGATGGATAACTTGGGAGATACCTGTGCACTTAGGCACCTCTGCAATGACCCTCAATCATGGATATAAACTTAGAAGAGGGAAATATCTAAAACTGACTGCCCCCACTCCCCATCCCAGGAAAGGGAGGCTGAAAAAATGAAATGAATTTGATTTGTTTTGTTAAGTGTGTGACTTGCACTTCACAGAATATGGTCCGAGATTAGTGTATGCTATAAGTAGAAGTTCTGTTTAAATTATCCAAATAGCTTGCAATATACAAGTCTATTTCAAATAATGCAACTGAAAGTAAGTCTCTTTTTTATTGTGTTATGTTGACTTAGAACAGGTATCATTAAACTTTCAACATGGTATTGTTGTTTTATTTAGTGATCCCATTGATTCCATCACCAGAAGGATTTTATGAGTTTATTCTGTGTTTGTGGATCAAGGCCTAGTGGCATAACTGAAGACAGTCTAGTGCATTTAAAACCTGAAGTGAGTATAAAACATCTGGTTCAAACCCATTTCAAATATCACATTGTTTTATTAAGGACATTTTAGTTTCTAAAAAATCACTATCTGATGTGGCAAATATAGTTGTTTGGGCATTTGGTCTGGCTAATCTTAAAAGAAAGAAAGAAAGAAATGAATAAACAAACACACACAGCCTGTCATAGATACTTCCATTAACTGATGTCAATATTATCTTCCAAGGGTGTCACAGTCCCATTCATTTGATTTCCCACCCAGAAACCTAGGAAATTTACCCAGCTATTCAACAAGAATTCTGAGCACCATTATCAAAGGAAAAGAACATGTGTTGGCAGAGGACACATCACCACCTGCTACTAGCCCGGCAACAATCCAATGTTTGTGCACCGTCTCTGAGCCAGAGGAAGGCTTTGTTCTCATAGAACATCTACTACATTGTCCCCCTTGGGTGAAGCTGCTCCCATGGATGGAAGTGGGTCTTTTCTCCCTCTTCTAGTAACTGATTCATTTGCTTTCTCCAAATCATTTTGTGTCTATCTCTCATTGGAGTCCAGGTCTTAAAAAGAGAATGTGGGGACTCTCCTTCTTCCCCAGAAAAATCAAATTCAGTCAGAGCTGAAAGCTACATAAAACCATTTTTAATCTACAAATCAACCTTCTCTCCATAGATTATGTCATCTTCCTACATTGTCTGAAATTACTACGAATGAGTCGGGCCATATTTTGGATTATATAGAGGTGACTTTACTTTTTATTCTGGAACTTCACTCTCATGTTTGTCATATTAAAGCAAGAGAGAGTAAAGTGATTCCTGATCTGCATAGAAATGTATTTCAGTACAAGCCTTGGCCTCTACTGAAATCTTCTGCAGAGTTGGAATACACTGTATCTTTGTTAAATGTCATTAGTAAAGGAGAAGGAAGTCATAAGGGTCTTAAAGAGATGCTCAGTAGAAACAATATGGCGTAGAGAAGGAGACAGTATTTTGTAGAGGCTTCACAATTGTCTTCATGTTTCTGAGAAGTTGTTACAGTTAAGATCCTTATGTTAGCTACCTTCTCTAAAGACAGCACTAGGAAGGAAAAGCCAAACTTTACCAGGAAAGAAACAGTAACAGTGGGAAGGACTGTTGGCAGCACAGTGTAATGGAAGAAATGTGGATTTTAATATAAGTGACCCATTAATTAGAATTCCTAACATGCTAATATTATTGAGTGTTTAACTTCAGATGAAATATGTGTTTCGTATTTCTCTCATGAAATAGAAAATCGTAGTGCAGGATTTTGTGAGATGGGGGGAGGTTAAGTAAGAAAAGCACATTAATGCACTTAGCATAATAATTGGCCTACAGTAACATCTCAGCTTTTTGGATGTATTAGTTTCCCAGGACTGCTGTAACAATGCTGCTGAAGAAAGGAACAGAGACTTACCCTTCCACCTTCTCACAGTTCTGGAGGCCCCAAGTCCACAATCAATTTCACTGGGCGGGAACCAAGTAGGCTGCGCTCCTCCAGAGGTTTGGGGGGAGAATCCTTTTCCTGCCTCTCCCCGCTTCCACAGCTGTCAGCTTCCCTGCTGTATGGCCTCTTCCTTCCAGTCTTCAACTCTGTGGTTACATGACTGTCTTTCCTCTGTCTGCATTCCTCCCTCTGTTTCCTTCTCACCAGGATACATGTGATTACACTTAGGATCCATGCCTATAATTGAAGAAAATCTTCCTCTTTCAAGATCCTTGATTTAATTACACCTCAAAGTCCCTGGGGGCATGTTAAGCAATATTCACAGGAACTGGAAACGGGTATCATTTGGGAGGAAGGGAAGGAAGAATCATCCAACATATTATAATGGATCTTTAGCCAGTATATCTTTGTTCCAAGAAACAAGATAGATGAAGGAGAGAAAAAGGGTTACACTACTTCCTGTAAGGGCATGTTTCAAAAATTTCAAAAATTTGGTTGCATGATCACATGTAGCTGTGTGTTAAGGCTAGGAATAAAAAGTCTTTATTCTAAGTTGTCATATCTCAGCTCTGCTTAGAGAAGGGCAGAACTGATATTATAAGACAACTAGCATTGTCTATCATTACCTGACGCTTTGGCCATTCAAATACCATATGCATACTTTTTTCTATAAGCCCCTCCTACTCCTGCTTTCAAAAGAGAGTTATCCCAAAGACCACCAAGTCTTGCATCTCTGAGTTGAGGGGAACTCATCTCTCATAGATATGGTCCGATGACCCAATTATCTGCCCTCAACACCAGCAAACCTTATCGCACCAAAAAACAAGGTAATAACAACAACAATAACAACAACAAACCCCCCTCACTTGGAAAAATAAGAATGAGAAACAGGACAATCTCGGAAGTTATCACATCCTATTGGGCAGGGATAATGATGACTCTATTACTGTCAGCAGTATAAGTATGATGAAACTTTGTTGCCTTTTTCGTGAACATTTGTATGGAAACCAGACGAGCTACCTATGGGCCGTATAAGAACAAACTCATCTATGTGGCAAAATAGTGAGAAGCCCTGTAGGTAGAGATAAAAAGTGAGCCTGGTCATAGCTGGTTGTCTAGGACAGAATCTCAGTTCAACTTTAAACTTATCTAAAGAACTAGTAATCTTAATACAAGCTTAAATGTTAATTCAAAGAGGTACAGCTCATTGAGCAAAGAATACAACCTTAAATAGAGAGTAATCAAATAACCTAACCATAGTTGGCCTAAAAGCAGCCATCAATTAAGAAAGCATTAAAGCTCAACACTAATATACTTTCTTATCCCAAACTTTTTAACCACCTCCTATTAACTACTTTGGACTAATTTATTCGTAAATAAAAGAAATAATGTTAATATAAATAACAAGAATTATATTCTCCCAGCACAGACCTATATCACATTGGATACTCACTGATAATTAAACAACAGATATTACAAACCACCAATCAAAAACAATATCAAAATAATCTGTTAATCCAACACAGGTGTGCATCCTTACAAAGGAAAGATTAAAATAAGTAAAAGGAACTGGGCAAAAACAAACCCTGCCTGTATACCAAAAACATCACCTCTAGCATCAACAGTATTAGAGGCACTGCCTGCCCAGTGACTAACGTTTAATGGCCGTGGTATCCATAATCACTTGTTCCTTATTGAGGACTTGAATGAATGGCCACACGAGGGCTTAACTGTCTCTTACTTATAATCAATGAAATAGACCTCTTCGTGAAGAGGTGAAGACACACAAGACAAGAAGACCCTATAGAGCTTAAATTTAACACCCAAATTACACACTCTCCCCCACAAAGGGCTATAACATCCCTAATCTTTGGGTGAACAGTTTTGGTTGGGGTGACCTCGGAGTACAAAACAATCTCCGAATATTCTTTACCTAGACACCACCAGTCAAAGTAAACACACATAATATACATTGACCCCAAAAATTGATCAACGGAACAAGTTACCCTAGGGATAACAGCACAATCCTGTTTTAGAGTCCGTATCGACAACAGGGTTTATGACCTAGATGTTGGATCAGGACATCCCAATGGTGTAACCACTATTAATGGTTCGTTTGTTCAATGATTAAGGTCCTACGTGATCTGAGTTCAGACAGGAGAAATCCAGGTCGGTTTCTATCTATTTACATTTCTCCCAGTACAAAAGGACAAGAGAAATAGAGCCTATTACACAATAAAGCTCTCAGCCAAATAGATGATATAATTTAAATCTAGTACTCTTCCCACCACCCTGCCCAAGAATAGGGTTTGTTAAGATGGCAGAGCCCAGTAATTGCATAAAACTTAAAACTTTATAATCAGAGGTTCAATTGCTCTTCGTAACACGTTTATAATTATTCCAATCATTCTAGCCATAGCTTTCCCTACACTTTTAGAACAAAAAGTCCTAGGCTACATACAACTTCGTAAAGGACCTAATGTTGTAGGTCCAAATGGCCTCCTCCAACCATTTGCTGATGCAATAAAACTATTCATCAAAGAACATTTACAACCCCTAACATCCTCAACCCTACTATATATAATTGCCCCAACCCTAGCCTTATTTATTGCCCTTATCATATGGACCCCCATTACCAATCCTTCACCCCTTAATCAACATTAACCTAGAAGTACTATTCATCCTAACCACATCAAGCCTATGATCAGGATGAGCATCAAACTCAAAGTACTCACTAATTGGAGCACTACGAGTTCAGAGTGGGACGGTGGTTTTGTAATCAGATCTGGGACAAAAGTTGCCTCTAGTTTTCCACATTGTCATCACTAATAGGCTCCCTTATTCTCGCAGTTCAAGATAAATGCCAGCTATCATGTTCACCTCCTAGCAGCAAAAAGAAAAAAGAGAGGAAGGAAATGTTCCAGAACTTGACTGTGCATATCCAGAAACTTGTCACCGGTCCACACCCAGCAAGGGGCTTTAGGACATGTGGCCTTGATCCAGCAGTGACAAAGCAGACCAAAATCCAGGCTTTCTGCTGTCATAAACTAGAGCGAGAATAGAACTTAACGGAGGTAACCAGAAACTCAGACATATTCACTGAAAATGGTTGTTTCTCTATTTAACACAATGTCTGTTCAAAATAAGGTATAGCACATGACCTATCCAATCTCTGCTTCCTTCTCTACCGCATGCAAATGTGAAGCCAGTGGGTACATATGTATTCAATAAAAAAATTATCTGATAGCTTATATCAAATGACAAGTCTATCTTGGACTAGTTTATAACTTTCCCTGAAGATGTAATTGCATTTTCTAAAATTGAAATTAACTTTTATTTGTAGTTTTTGAACATAAAGCCCAAAATATTTGCATATTTGATACATACAGTTAGGGTATGTGGTATATACCAAATATATAGTTATATTTATACAAAAATAAAGCCCCAAATATTTGCATATGTGGTATATATAGTTAGTATACCCATTTTACCTATAAAATACCTATTTTAACCCTTACCTGCTTCCTCAACTTGAAAATAGCAAAATTTTATTTTTAGAAAGCTTAATAGTTTTATTTTTAGAAGGTGAAATGAGATGGGATTTTGTATTACATTTAAACACATATAGGGAGTGTGAAACACTACATAATTTCCATTTAAAAATTTTTATTTTTTACTTTTCTGTGTGAAGCAAAGAGGAAATTAAATAAGCAAAACTCAATTGTAGGGGTTTTATGACTTCCATAAAACTTCAAACTTAAAAAAAAAAAATTACCAATGAGCTAAAGCAGAATAAGCAATATATAAATGGTCTGTTTGGTTTGGTTTGTTTCTTCATTAAACATTGCTGTATCTACGCCCAAGGTTCTTTTTTTTTTTTCTTTCTTTCTTTCTTTTGGTTGGTTGGTTTTGTTTGGTTTTGTTTTGGGTGATGTTCAGCATTTTGTGTCCTGATAGGAATTTTAATGAATGTACAACAAAAGCCATAGCACCAAACTGAGCCCAGTGGATGAATCAGGTAGGCGTGTGTATTCACAGCCCTGATTACTGGCAATTTTCTTGTGCCACTGTGGCCCAAATGTTGGTCAATCAGACTTGTCACTAGAGAGGTATAGTTTTAAAAGATCCTGGATATTTAAAAAATATATATGTATATAAACACACATGTATACACACACACATATATTTTCATATATACATATATACACACACACACACATATTCCATGGATGGAGTCAAAGCAAAGTTTACAAAATCATTAAGCAAATTTGAGGACAAATATTCCACCAGCCCCCCGTTTCAGACTCAGCAGAAGTGGAAACAGGAGCCAGCCGGCGAAAGCATCTGCTCTGGACAGAAACTCTTAGACCTGTCACTTGAGATAAAGTGCTTCCCTGCAGCCATGAGGAATTAACTATTTCCTTTTGCAGTCAGCCAGTCCATAAATAGAGTAACAGCTAATTTATTTTTCCCTTTCTTTTTAAAAATACTAATATACACAACAGGTATTCAGTTTATTAATGCAACACACTTTACAGCAACAAAAAAAAGAATCCCTGTATGTTCCTACAGGTCAGGATTTGAAATAATTACTGCTTATTTATGTCTTTACATACTTGTTCCTAACCTTGTCTATAAAGGATTGAGGCTAACTTACTGGACCTTTCTTTAATTTAACCTACAACCTTCCCTTCCTCAAAAGGTGACTAAGGTTATCCGGGTCACTCTTTCATTGTCTCTGTTTTGCAAGGTCTAAAACTGGGATGGAAAGTCCTTAGCCTCTACTTTAAAACCATTCAGAGGCTCCTCATCCCCCATGCTCAAGTCCTGCAATGCATTGTCCATGCTCTTCACACCTTCACCTCTTCCTGTAGCCAAAGTTTCATGTTTATCCTGGCAGCATATGAGTTGGCCAGAAAAAAAATTTAATAAAATGAAGCATTTTCAAAATAATTTTAATGGAAAGAAAGCAAGTCCACGTGGAAATGAAGTTTCAGTGATGACTAAATGGCTTTTTTTTTAAGGTATGAAAAATTGTGCAATTTTTTCTACTCTTTACATGCCTTTTACTATTTTTGTCAATTTTTAGAATCATTTGAATTCATATATGATTTTCAACCTATTTTGCACTACCATATAGCAAAAACTTGCAATAACATAAATGTCCACCAAATGATGGTTTGCTCAAATTAATAATAGTGGATTATAATGCAGTATACATGGAATTCTCATTTTACAAAAGAAAATATTTCAATAATATGTAAGAATATATAGAAATTACACAAAAGGTTATGAAAAGTATCCATCAAGACATTAATAGCAATTGTCTTAGAATAGGTTGGATTATAATATTCTTTGTATTTTCCCTACTGTTTTGATTTTCTTTTTCTGCAATAACAATTTTCTTCCTTTTTTTTTAATTAAAAAAAAAAAGTGCCAGAAGAAGGTAATGATGAAAATAGCAACCTTTTTATGAATGAGGGCTTAGTGTTTGTGGGGCATTGTGGCAAATTTCAGTTTTAATTATGCATTTTAATCATCAATATTTCTGTGAAACAAATATTATGAATGGCAGTATATAAATGAAAAAGAGACACTTACAGATGCTAAGTAACATCCAAGGTCACGTTGTGCCTGGATCTAGACGTGGAATTTGAACACAGACCATGCAGGCTCCAAAGATACTATACTCCGTGTTACTGACAGACACTTAAGTTGTGCTTTCAACTATTATAAACAAACAGCACAAGGAAGAAATAAATGGCTAAACAACGAATTCAACATTTTAAGAAGCAAAATAAAAACTAAAAATCTACTCAACAAATAAATAATGGTTAAAGCCACAGAGTATTTCCCAGGGCCCCCCCAATGAGCAAGATTTGGGTGAAAAAGAAATGACTGAAGACACTGATTTTCAGCAACAAAAAATGCTAACCAGATTGTTACATTGATCAGCTTTTTAAAAGGTTTGTAATCACACTACACGGAGACAAATCACCTAGTGTCCCCCCAGTTCTCTAGGCTCTGTCTTAGCAGCCTGGCCACCCTGGATAACTTAATACACACCACAACACAGCAAACGATGGCTTGAATCCTAACCTTTGCTCATACTCAGGAAGACTCTCCCCACTAGTTAGCAGCTCTTATTAATTTCTCAATATTCTGACTCTTCTCTCCCAATAGCCTCCCATTTCTACCCTAAAAAATGACTTAAGCTCGAGTTTACCATTTTCCCACATTTAAAACACTTTACAACAAGTAAGTGGAGTCTCTGGCTGATCACAAGAGGCCCAGCCAAGCAGCAGCTCTGGCGCTCACTGCTGACTACCTACTGCACTGCCAGGAAAATCATGTTGTGCTGATCTCTTCAATAGGTGCCTAAGCTCCTTGAGGGCAGGGACCATCAGATACTTAATTTTATTGTAGCTTGTACTGGCCATGCAGGAGCTGGAGTAGAACAGGATGTGGAGCAATGCTTTAATGTATGCACCTTTTTCTTTGCTCTAGGATGCTCAGGAAAATCCGTACTCATCACGAATAATGAGGCAATGGCAAAGATGGTGTCATGGCTGCCTGCCTGATTTTCTGGGGCTCCTAATCTCCATAGGAAAGCATGTGGGAACTGTGCGCCATAAGTGTTTGATATATAGAGACACAGGTGATAAAGTTGGTGGGGCGGAGAGCAGGAGCCAGACTTCACCAAAAGACCTTGGGCCTTTCCAGGAAAAACTGTCACAAGGACATCACATCTGGCGGGCAGGGCAAGTTACCCCAGCTTGGCCCATGTAGAAAAGGGAGCCATAGTTTCAGGTGCTAGTGAGACGGAGTAGTACTCCTCACAGCTGTCTGGAATATTGGTGCCTCTGATGGAAGAAGGCCATTTAAAGAATAAAATTCGTGTGTAGCCAGAGGCCACACTAAATTTTCTCTGTAAAATCCTTTCCTTCCCTTCAAAAGGCCTTGATGTGGGAAAGGTAGACATGGCCTCCTGTCTGGGGAGAAAGAGTCACTAGCATCTAACGTCAGACCAGTGAGGACTCTAGAAGAGTGTGGGCATTCCATCTCCCAGAAGTTGTAGAAGACAAGATATTTCCATTGTAAGAATGCCACATTTTATTTATGGATGCCAGGAAAAATATTGCTACAAATTCAGTGGCTTAGAACAGCACAGAGTTACCGTTTTACAATTCTGTAGGTCAGAAACGTGACCCAAGCCTCGCTAAATGAGAGTGAAGATGCAGAGGGCTGTGCTCCTGCTGGAAGCTCCAGCAGAGCACCTTCTGCCAGAGCACCTGTCACCTTGACTTCTCCAGCTCCCACGGCCCCTTCTAAAGGTGGCCATGGTGGATCAATCCTTCCTACACTGCTCCACTCACATGTCCTCTTTTGCCTTCTTTTCTATTTAAGGATACTTACCATTACATTTATGTCAACCAGAATAATCTAGAATACTCTCCCTGATGTATTATAAAAACAGCCAATTAGCAACCTTAATTTGATCTGCAACCTGAATTCCTCTTTGCCATGCAACATAAGACAGTCACAGGTTCTGGCGATCAGCTGCTGGGCATCTTTGGTGGGGCATTATTCTGCCTACCACAGAAGACTTTAGTAAGTACAGTACATCTAAAAGGCAAGATCAGCGATAGTGTGGAGAGAAGAATGACTGTCTGGATGGGGCTCGCTGTGGCCCCAGTGCAGAGAGAGACCTCAGAGGACCATCAGCTGCAAATGGGTGGTGAGAGCAGGAGGCGGTGGCCAGATTGCAGGTGGTTGTATCCGAGCAGCTCGTAACCCCACGTCACCCCACACAGGACTCCTAGAGCTAAGAAAGCAAAGTGTTGGCACACTGTTTCTTAGTATTTGGCAATTAATCCAATGAATCTATGGCCAAATTGGAAATTAATCTTGCCAAGAACATAAATATTGGTGACTTTCTGGGCTACTTTTTGGTTCTACATGTAGAGTCCACTAGGTTCTCTACTAAGAAAGTAGGGACTTGGAAAATTAACATGTAGAATGACTAAAATGACATTAAATTTCTTCTCATTGGCTGGTAAGTCCTACATTACTCTCAAATAAATATCTTTAAGACAGAATTACATGGCAAAAGCAACCTTTCAGTAACAGCATGCTAAATGAACAAAATGAATGAACAAATGATTTAATCTCAGATACCATTTGGCAGAGTAGGATTTTTTTTTTTTTAAGTTCAGATAAATACGAAGGTACAAATTATAAGGTTGCATTGTTTGCATTTGTTGGGTAAAGCTCAAGTTGTAGTTGAGCCCTTCACCCAGGGGGTGTGCAGCATACCCCTACATTGTGCCCATTAGCTGAGAATTTACCACCTCCCTCTTTTCCTTTCCCTTTTCCCTCCCCCCTTCCACTTGAATTTAATTATGTTTTTCTCTCATGTGGCATGTAGTTGTTTATCTTTAGGTTTCATATTAGTGTTGAGTACATTGGATGCTTGCTTTTCCATTCTGGGGACACTTTACTAAGAAGAATGTTCTTCAACTCCATGAAGTTAAAGATACAAAACATGTAAATTCTCCATCTTTTTATGGCTGAATAGTATTTCATGGTGTACATATGCCGCAGTTTATTAATCGATTAATGTGGTAATGGGCTCTTGGGTTGATTCCAAGTCTTGGCAATTGTAAATTGAGCTGCAGTAAACATTCTAGTGCAAATGTCTTTATTGTAAAATGACCAAAGAAGTCTTTAGAGTGAGCCCTTTCAAGTGCTAAGGGGAAATTTTCTTTCATGGAAGTTTTCTGTTACATGTGAAGATGTTTGATAGCATTTTACCCACAGTAAAACTTCATTCGTAATTAGAACCAATCCTCTCAAGCCCTGCCAATGCTTAATCAACTAGGTTTATGGAATGTTCTAAATTCTTTGTTGTAATTTCAACAATGTTTACAGCAGCTTCACCAGACTACTCCTGATTGCATCTCAAGAAATCACTTTTTTTTGCCTCATTCATAAGAAGCAATTCCTGGTCCATTCAAGTTTGATCATGAGATCACAGCAATGCAATCACATTTCCAGGATTCCCTTCTAATTCTAGTTCTCTTGATATTTCTACCACATCTGTAGTTCCTTCCTCCACTGAGGTATTGAACACCTCAAAGTCATCCACGAGGTTTGGAATTAACTTCTTTCAAATTACTATTAATGTTGCCATTTTGACCTCTTCCCATGAATCATGAATGTTTTTAATGACATCCAAATTGAGGAATCTTTTGTAGAAAGTTTTCAGTATACTTTGCCCAACTACATCAGTGGAATTGTCATCTCTGGCAGCCATAGCCTTATGAAATGTATATTTTAAATAATAAGACTTGAACTTAAAATGAGTTTGTGGTCCATCGGGTGCAGAATGGATGTGTTTGCAGACAAGAAAACAACGTTAATCTTATACTTCTTCATCAGAGCTCTTGGGTGGCCAGGTGCGTTGTCAATGGGCAGCAATATTTTGAAAGAAATCTTTTTTTCTGAGCAGTAGATCTCAACAATGTACTTAAAATATTCAGTAAACCTAAAGAGTTGTGCTGTCATCCAGGCTTTGTTCCATTTCTAGAACACAGACAGTAGAGGTATCTTAATTATTAAGGGCCCTAGGATTTTCAGATGGTAAAGGAACATTGGCTTCACCTTTAAGTGAAAGTGCATTAATACTAGCTGCATTAGCCCATAACAATAAAATCAGCCTGTTCTTTGAAGTTTTGAAGCCAGGCATTGACTTTTCCTCTGTACCTATGAAAGACCTAGATGACATCTTCTTTCAATAGAAGGCTGTTTCATCTACATTGAAAATCTGTTGTTTAGTGTAACTGCTTTCATCCATGATCCCAGCTTGATCTTCTTGACAACTGGCTGCAGCTTCTTCATCAGCACTTGCACTTTTATGTTATGGAGATAATTTCTTTCCTTAAACTTCATGAACAAACCTCTGTTAGCTTCAGACTTTTCTTCTGTAGCATTCTCACCTTTCTCAACCTTCATGGAATCAAAGAAAATTAGGTAGGGCCTTGCTCTGGATTAGACATTGGCTTTAAAGAATGTTGTGGGCATTTTGATCTTCTATTCAGACCCCTCAGACTTTCTCCCTATCAGCAATAAGACATTTCACTTTCTTATTCATGCACTAACTGGAGTAGTATTTTTTATTTCCTTCAAGAACTTTCCTTTTCTATTCATAATTTGGCAACTATTTGGCACAAGAGGCCTAACTCTTAGGCTATCTCAGCTTTTAACATGCCTCCTTCACTAAGCTTAATCATTCCTAGCACTGGATTTGAAGTGAGAAACATGTGACTCTTCCTTTCTTTTGAACACTTAGAGGACATTGTACTGTTCTCAATTGGGCCTGATTTTAATATTGTTGTGTCTCAGAAAATAGGGATACCCAGAGAGAGAAAGAGAGAAGGGGAACAGCAAATTGGTGGAACAGTCAGAACACACATGGCATTTGTTAAGTGTGCTGTCTTATGTATCTTAAATGACATTCATGGTGAACAAAATGATTACAACAGTAACTTCAAAGAGTGCTGATCACAGAACACCATAACAGATATAATAATAAAAATATAGTTTGAACTATTTGAGAATTACCACCGTGTGACACAAACACAGCAAGAAAGCACATACTGTTGGAAAAACGGCACCGATAGAATTGCTGGATGTAGGGTTGACACACACTTAAGCACAAGGAAACGATGGGCTCCTATCCTGTTATTCACCTTTCAGACAGATGAGTCTTCACTTGTTCTGAGATGGTGTACATGGATTAACATAATAGTAACATCTGTAAATAGACATTTGTTGGATTTAATTCAGGGATCCAAATGGTATGTTTATAGTCATGCCTTTCTAGGCTTATATAGAGTATTTATTTCTCTTCTTTTCCTATCACATGCTTTGAGTTCAAGGAGTAAACTGCTGATTTAGGTTACTTTACACAAAATAAAATACATTTATCATACAGCTCATGATCAAAAAATTAAATGTTTGAGTTCTAATTAGCTTTGCTCTCCCAACTTTCTGATTTTAGAAGTAGCTCCTTGAAAGCTCACAACTGGCCTTGGGTTTGCCACTGACCAAAACCATAAAGGGGGGGCAATTTTTTTGGCTCATTATCAGATCCAAATCAAGATGCCTTTCCACAAATGAGTTCATGATCACTTGCTCTTTTCCTGTTTCACAGGAACATGTTAAAGGGAAAATGCAAACAACATATTTGGTTCTAATTACAATAAAACATTAAAGTTAAGATTGAGAAGAGGTTACATTTAAATGTTTTTAAGGGACTGAATTTGCCTTTCCAGTGTTCAAAGAACCCATGTTTTTCAGTCTGTTTTATGTCATGATAACAATATCCAAGACCTAGCAATTGATAAGAAATGAGGTTTATCGGGGTCACAGCTCTGGTGGCTGAGAAGTCTAAGACGGGGAGGCTGCATCTGGTTAGGGTCTCATGCTGCCAGTGCTCGTGGCGGAAAGTAGAGGGGGAGAGGGCATGTTAAAAGAAATTACATGGTGAGAAAGGCAACAAGAGAAAGCAAGCCTCCCTTTTAAGAACCCACTCTTACGAGGTTCTGTTCAGGTGGGAAATGGCCCCAGGACCCCAAATCCTCCCACCAGGCCCCACCTTCCAGCCCTCCCACATGGAGGAGTCCTATTTCAAGATGAGTTTTGCCAGAGACAAAGCATATCCAAACCATAAAACTGAAGTCTTTCTACATCCAGGTTTAAATATAATGCCTTTATTCAACTAAAAGCAACAAGTTGCCTAGTAGTCAGCTTTAAGAAATCTCTTTGAAAAAAACGTAAAGTAATGTATCAAAATGGAATAGTACTTAAAATAATTTGTGGCCTTAAAAATTTTGAATATTGCATTTATTCACATTGTTCTTACTCTGTTTATTTGTTGAATGCATTTGTTTGGGGCCCACTTGTGGTAGATTTGGGGTATAAAAATAAGTCACAGCTCCCGCCCTCTGCTGTAGGTCAGGAGGTGGAGGGAACGAGTGGTGGTACCTAAAGAAAGGCAGGGCAGGCAGAGGGATGGAGATGGGGCGGCAGGGGCCATGGGCTGGACACAACTGGCTGATCATAAATACCCAAGTCACAAGGCAGGCCAAACTGTGAGCCACTGGCAGTAGCAGAGAAGCCTCGGAGGAAGGTGTGGGAGGCAGACAGGTGCAAGAGAGGTGGGGTGAGTGATGCCTCAAGGCAGGTATCACTCAGGTCAAGAGCACAGGTTTTAGACTCAAATTGTCTGAAATATCTGCCAAGTCATCTTATTTCTCAAAGCTTCAGTGTCCTTTTTAAAATAGATTTCTTGTAAGGAAAAGTGATAACAATGCATGTATAGTTAGCACAGTGCCTGGCACTGAGCAAGTCTCCAATTGACTGCCTTTTAAAAGGTTCTAATTTCAGAGAAGTAGGAAGAGGAGGAGAAGGAACAAGAGGAGAGGAAGAAGTGAAGGAAGGAGAGCAGAGGACAGAGCAGGAGGAATGGGGGGAAGATCTGGGCAGGCTGAGTTGTTATCCAGGAGATATGGCCCTGAATAGCTCAGAGTTCCTGAGCAAAGCTCAGGGCATTAGCAAAGAGTGAACTGGGGAGGAAAGAGAGTGTGCCAAGCCTCAGACAGAGACTTGAGTTGATACAACGAGGGAAACCAAGGACACTGAATTCATTTAAAGCTCCAAAATAAATCATGCTGCAAAATGCCTGGGAAACTTCCAACACATCCTGCTTTTCAGAGCCTGAAGCAAAAGTCAGGTGCTCATCAAGGGGAATTCAGAGAATAACTCACAAATCCTGGGTAGCCCTGGAACACAATGCCCTTCACCCAGGAGAGGGACCATGCCAGGGATGGTGGATCTTTACATATTTTTCCTATATTGCCTCCAGTTTGGTCTGGGAATCTGAATGAAACCCATTTTGCAGAGAGGCAATCACTGAGGACAGAGAAATCACAGTCTGGAAAAAATGAAGTGACATCTGGAGGAGGTCCAATAGGATGTGCAAAACATAAACATGTAAACAAACACTATAATACAGTGATGCGAGGTGTGAGAGAGAGTATACTGAGTATGCTGCGGGAAGCCTAGAGGCATGTGAGTGCTGCCTGGGGGGAGACAGGAGAGCCTTGGAAGAGTATTAAACCATGCAGCCAGACTTTGACGGATAAATTCACCGGAGGAAGAGTAGAGGGAAGATCCATTCTAAGATTGTTCTGTGAAGTGTCCTTATGAGCCATGTGTATTGATAAATCAGTTTTTAAACATATATTGTTCCATGTGCAACAAGTCACAATAATTATATGATCTCATATATAATTAACTTGTATACAAGTATATCCATTTACTGCTTACAGAACATTTCCATGTCTTATTTAATTCTTGTAACATAACAGAAAGATTGGTCTTGTCATTCTCGATTTTGCAAATGAGGACACAGTCTCAGAGGATGTTAAGTTGCATGCCCAGAGTTGCTGCGCTTTGACTGAAACCAGCTGCCTTGGTATTCATTCATATTCAGCAAACATGTACTGAGTTTCTACTCCACTGCCAGGAGCTTTGCTAGATGCTGGGAATACAAAGACAATGCTCAAGTGAATTCACCGAAAGGAGGGGGAACCAATATATGAGCAGAATTAAAACTATTCTGTTGCAATGAAGTAAAAACTATTATAAGGACGTGCATGTGATTGTTACTCAGAATATGCAGAGGAGCACAGAGAGAGCTGCCCGGAGCAGGTGCACCTGAACTACATCTAGAAGGAGGAGGAGGTGGTTAGGGGGCGGAAAGGAGAAAGGCTATTCCAGGCATGGAAACTGCACGTGCAAAGCCAGGGAAACACGAGAGAGCATTATGTGAGGCTGAACTGTGAGAAGCTCAGGGAGGATATTCTTGGGTTGCAGATGAAAGACACAGGAGCCAGATCAAAAACAGCCTTTGTAGGCTGTGCTCAGGAGTTTGAATTTTCATGCTGTAAGTGGCTGGGATCCACTGGAGGATTTTAATTGTGTGAGTGACGAGATCAGATTTGTTATTCAGAAAGCACACTCTGGCACTGTTCAGTGGGTGGAATGGAAAGTGGTTACCCGGGAGACGGGCAGACCCATTAGGAAGCGATGACAATAATCCAAGAGAGAGAAAGTGAGGATAGTGCTTGGAGGAACAAGCAGATTCAATGACATTTTGGAAGTAGAACCCAGGGTCAGGAGAGATTCACTGGGCATAAATGTTGAACAAAAAGAAGAATCAAGAACGATGGCAGGTTTCTGGCTTGGATTTCCAGGTGGATAGTAGCAAATCAGGAGCCAAGATATAGAATACCAAAGAGGGAGCAGGTTTGGAGAATATTATGAGTATGCATGAGACAAGTTAAATTCTAGGTGTCTCTGGGACTTCTAGGCAAAGACATTATGTACAGTTAATATAATATATTCATAATTCAAAAGAAAGGTTATGACTAAAGATATAGACTGAAGATCGATCATCAGGGAGTTTGTTGCTGAGGTTTTGGCAATTTCCAAACTATGAAATCCGGGTACCATTGCTCCTCTTCAATTCATTGGTACCATCTATGGAGTAAGTACGAGCTCCAGCTTTGTTCCAAAGTACAAATTAGCATAGCAACTCAGTAAACAATGTCTCTGAGCTTCTGGAAAGAAAGATGTTCAGTCACCATAAGGCCCAGAATTAATGAAAAGTCACAGAAATAATAGCTCTATTCTCTAGTTGCTTTTGAACCTCCAATCGCTCTTTGGCAACAAGGTAAGAATTTACAGAAACTGCTGAAAAGACCTCTGGTAAATAAGAGAGCAAAAAAGAGCTTGTGTTTAATATTTGTTCTAAATCATATCCACGGTTGTATTTTGAAACTGCTTGTTCACATACTCCACCTAAATTCCTTTTCTAATTGGAAAGTCAATTTCGATTTTGATTATAGGATATAATTTCTTGAGAAAAAAATCTTCTGTGAGAAATGGTTGCTGTCTCATTATGCTTTTTTTCAAAAAGAACAAGATCAATTTACAAGAATAGGATGATACATGCTTGTATAATGGATGCAAATTGCTTATATTTTAATTAGAAGACAATTTTCAGAGGAAAAATATTTTTTGCTTAGTCATGGACAAACATCAATAACATAAATTTAAAAACACAACAAATGAGAATTTTTCTTTTTTTTAAGATTAGGCAAGGATGACCACTATTTTTGACCAGAGCATTGCCGGAGCATTACTGTCATCAATACCTGACAAAAAAAAAAGCAAAGAAAACCTGAAAAGTCAATGATCTGTCTCTAATTTGTTATAGTTGCAAACCAATCAATACCATTACTTTTTTTTTTTTTTTTTTTTGGCAGTTTTGGGCCAGGGCTGGGTTTGAACCCACCACCTCTGGCATATCGGGCCAGCGCTCTACCCCTTTGAGCCACAGGCACTGCCCAGATCATTACTTTTTCTTTTCCCATTCCCAGGTGTCCTAACTTGAGCCACCATGAACAGAGTAGGGAACCCATTTGCCATCACATATGTTTGTCACTGGCATGAATATCAAACTCACCTATGGTACTTGAGGTTGGAAGGAGATTGCTACAGGGGCTTTATATATTTAAGCTTCTTGCAACAGTTTTGACAATAATTCTATTCTGGGAATTCAGTGACCTAACAAATTTAAAACTACTAAAGCAATAATAACAAAACTATTAAAGCAGCAACTATCACATGACAAATGTTACATAAATATTCAATGCTTATCATTGTTAGTTAGATATGCTTCCATCTTTTTTTTTATTTCTGAGAAATCTCATATTCAGGGAGGTTTAATATCTACCCAAAGTGTTCTAGCCAGTAGAGGGTTTGAAACCGGGTTTTGCTTACCTCAAGAGCTTATGCTCTTTCCATTATTCTATACTGCCACTTAGTGACTCATAACTACAGTCTTGTTGGAAACAAAATTTCCTTATAGTACATTATCAGTGAGAGAATGCTGAATTAAATATTCAAAAACCTCTGACTTCTATATCTTCATAGCTGAACCCCCAAAATATTTCGATTTGTCCATGTATGAGTTTTTTTTGTTTTTGTTTTTTTGTTTTTTTGTCATTACCTACCCTTCTTTGCCAACATACTATTCAAGTACTCACCAGACTCTAGTAGTTCTCAAGCTTCCTAATGCCACGATGTATTTTCATTGTTACAAAGGGGTCGCGACCACAGGTTGAGAACCGCTGCAGAGTATAATACGGTTCTCTATTATAGCATTTATGCATATTATCTCTTTTGCTCTTCAAAATAGAACTGAAATGACCTAGTGGAAAGTACACTGAATTTTCAGTTCCACAAACTTGGATATATTGCTTAAGTTAATGAAATTCTTTGAGTTTCAGTTGAGTCACCTATAGAACTAGAAGGTAAAATTAGATGCTGTTTCTTGTTCTCTTAATCATCTTGTTTTTTGTATTACAGTTTTGACAAATATTCATCTATTTTTTAAAAGCAACAGTTAACCTAGTCCATGTTAAAATATACTCTTTTTAACTTAAAAAATAGAAATAGGCTTGCATAGGGCATATGGATTATTCTAAAATTTAAGTGTGAAAAGGGGTCAAGAGCACATAAATAATTTCCTCCAAAGGATGCCCAGCAAATAAATGAAGAAATTTTATTGTAAGATCCAGATCTTTGACTACTAATACAAGTTCCTTTCCATCCTACCAAACTATACATTTATTCTGATGGGCAAAGACGCATCAAGGATTCTTGATGTGAGAATAATTAGACTCATCAGATGATTGCTTTTGCCACTGAGTGATGAACTTCAAAGCAATTATCGTCTATAATTATATACTAAACTGGGATCCAAGTGACATTGGCGTCCTGCCAAAAGAAAATGGCTGGCACTAGATTTTTAAGATGCCCTTCATGGGCGAGCTTCATTTTAGTCCAGCAAAATCCACCCTGTCTATATCTAAATTGCCCTCTTCAGACAAGTTAACAAGTGTCATCTTTCTTTTGAAATGGCTGGCACCTCTGTGATACCAATTATTGCATAATATTCCAAAAGACAATTTGAGTCTCTGGCTTCAAGACATTGGTATCCCTCTAGAGGACATAGAGTTGGATACTAAGT
The DNA here is from genome assembly GCA_963574355.1 of Loris lydekkerianus. Lineage (NCBI taxonomy): Eukaryota > Metazoa > Chordata > Mammalia > Primates > Lorisidae > Loris > Loris lydekkerianus. The sequence continues at coordinate 59,237 of CAUYPK010104628.1, read as the reverse complement.
ATCTAGCAGTTTCTATTGTTTCTGGACAAGCAGAAGAGTGCAGAAGTTACCTGGAAGACCACTAAGTGCTGTATGAATGTTATTCAACATTAAACAGGGTGAGAAGTCACAGAGTCTCATAAAAGCAGAGCCTCGGTTATCAAAGGTCAGGACCTTGGAGATTGTCTAGTTTAATTACCTTATTACGCAAATACAAAAATTTGCCACCATTTGTGTGGGTAGAGGAAGAAGGACTTGGAGCTAGAGTTTTCATTAGTTACTTTGTTTTAGGGAAGTGGAAGGAAATGGATACTTTTTGAAAGCCAATTAGATGAGAGGCACAATGCTTGTTTTCCATATACATCCAAACCATTCCAGCTTTACTTTACTTTTTCCATATGTGTTGATGTTTTCCATATACATCCAAATCATTTCAGCTTTATTTTATTTGCAAGTATTCTATCTTTTAAAATGGTTGGAAACCTTGGGTGGTGCCTGTGACTCAAAGGAGTAGGGCAACAGCCCCATATGCCAGAGGTGGTGGGTTCAAACCCAGCCCCAGCCAAAAACTGCAAAAAAAAAAAAAAAAAAAAAAAAGGTTTAGAAACCAATGGGAGTAATAAGATGCAGCACCTTTGCCTTTTCTTTGCCTTTTCTTTCTTGCTTTAACTGTATCTTGGTCAAGTGCCATTGTCTGATTCATTTTTCACATGGTCATCACCATGACCTTCCTGAAGCACCATTTCCCTTCCAAAAACCTGCCAACAGGGCAACGCATAGCTGATCTGTGCTTTTCTAACAATATTTCCCCCCCTCTCTTTATCCTGACAATCCCTTTTCCCCAAGGATCAGCATCGCTATCATCAGTTCTCTTTTTGGTTTGGACAGTGAGAAGCACGCAGGGTTTTTGACGCGAATAATGTGCTCTCTGTTGGAACGGTTTCAAATAGAGAACAATAATGATAAACTTAGAGAATGAAATTGTACAACCATTGGAGGCTTCTCTTTATGCCATGTCTGTCCTCTCTTCCTAAGCTTTCTGTGTCTGGCTGACCCAAATCAGTTCCCACAGTGGTCCTCCTTTCACAGATCCAGCCAGGTGGAAGATGGTGGGAAGGAACATTGCTGGTCTGGGGAGTCAGTCTTCCAGAATGAAGAAGAAAGTGATGTCAGTTCTTAAGAAAGACCTAAAGCTGTTTGGCTAGGAAAACATGATTTTCCTGAGTGACCTGTTGAACCAGTTTCGTCACTCTGTAGTCTCAACATACATAGAACATAAATCCTCTCTTAGCCCCAAGACAAACTGGCAGGAGAACTTGCCTTTTCCCTGTCCTGTCCTTCAGATTATACATTATTTTTTTGTGGCTTTTCTCTTTCAAGACTGCCCTTGAAGTTCAACATAACCTAAATGCACCTGAATAAATGCATGGCTTAGAAGGCACTTGAAGGGTCACTTTTCTTAGTCCAGAGCCTCCCAGAAAGAAATCAGGCAGCAAAACTCAACAAAGAAGAAGTCATTTAACATAATTTTTTTTTTTTTTTTTTTTTTTTTTTTGAGACAGAGTCTTACTTTGTCACCCTTGGTAGAGTGCTGTGTAGCAGCTCACAGCAACCTCCAGCTCCTGAGCTTAGGCGATTCTCTTGCCTCAGCCTCCCGAGTAGCTGGGACTACAGGCGCCCGCCACAACGCCCAGCTATTTTTTGTTGCAGTTTGTCTGGGGCCAAGTTCGAACCTGCCACCCTCAGTGACCCATAAGACGCCACCCCATTGAACATAATTTAAGAGACAGAAATTATATCAGCCAGGACACAGAGAAAATATGAGCATGTTGCTTTGCAGTGGAAGCATCAAACACTGGCAGCAAAAGTCTTATTTTGGGTTAATGAACTACATTAATGAATTCAAGAAATAATCACAAGTGGCTTCCAAATCAAAATGACCATGTCATATTCACTCATTTGTACTTGGTGAATAACTGACCTGTTTGTGATGGACACATTTCCAAAGGCAACATTGAAAAGTACTGAAATTTGTAAGGAATTTTTTTTTTTTTTTTATGGAAAGATAACAATCCCAAGTCACCAACAGCCCTCAGAAATGTTTTAAGCAGTGAGAAAAGATTTGCATTGCAACAAATGAAAACTATGAGTTCCGACAATTAAGTCTGTGAATTTATCCAAGAATAAATGCTATATGCCTTGTTACTGAATATCACCAGAGTCACCTTTGAAGTACTCCCCTTGGAAAGTTATGCACTGATGCCAGTGCCTAGCCTACTTTTTAAAGAAATTTTGGACCTCTTTTTCTGGAATGATCATCAGAGATGTCATCCTAAGGCACACAAAAACACACAACACTAGTGAACACCCTTCAGCAAGACACCACCACACGTCAACAGAAAAACAGCTATGAGACTCTGACATACCAAGGTTATGAAACCTAACAGTTCTTTGTACAATGCTGCTGACAGAGGCTCACAGTGGCCACTTCACAAATTTAATTGTCAGACCTTGTACTATGACAGCTCTGATGGTCATTCCAGAAAAACAACTCCAAAATTGCTTTTTTAAATTTCCAATTAACATGAGAATACAAAATTTTAGGTTACAATGTTTTCACTTTCAAGATAAAGTTCAAGGAGAGCCCTTTGCTCAAGTGGTGTGCCAAACACCCTCACATTTTGCACGTTAGGTGAGAACTCACCAATTACCCTCCCTCCTTCCAATTGCTCTCCTCCCTCCACTCCTCTTTCCTTCCTCTCTCCTCCCCCTTTCTAAATTATTTTTACATTTTATGATTCCTATGAGCATGTAATTGTTTACATATTGGTTTCACATTTCACATTAGTATTGAGTACATTGGATTTTTTTTTTTTTTTTTCCCATTCTTGAGATACTTTACTAAGAAGAATGTGTTTCAACTCCATCCAGGTCAACACAAAAGATGTAAAGTCTCCATCATTTATTATGGTTGAATAGTATTCCAAGGTATACGTATACCATGGTTTGTTAATCCATTCATGGGTTGATGGGCATTTGGGTTGCTTCCACTTCTTGGCAATTATGAATTGAGCTGCAATACACATTCTGGTGCAAATGTCTTTGTGGTAAAATGCCTTTTGTTCTTCTGGGAACTTACCTAGTAATGGGATTGTGGGATCAAATGGAAGGTCAACTTTTAATTCTTTGAGAATTCTCCATACTTCTTTCCATAAAGATTATATTAGTTTGCAGTCCTACCAGCAATGTATAAGTGTTCCCTTCTCTCCACATTCATGCCAGCATCTGCAGTTTGGTGATTTTATGATGTGGGCTAATCTTACTGGACTTAGGTGATATTTTAGAGTGGTTTTGATTCGCATTTCTCTGATGTTTAGAGATGATGAGACTTTTTTCATGTGTTTGTTGATACTTGTCTATCATCTTCAGAGAAGTTTCTGTTCAAGTCTCTTGCCTACATAGAAATGGGGTTGTTTTTCTCTTGTTGTTTAATTTGAATTCTCTCTATACTCTAGTTATCAGGTCTTTGTCTGATTCATAATATGCAAAAAATCTTCTCCTGCTCCCAATACTGTCTGCTTGCTTTCATTGTGGTACCTTTAGCAGTGAGCTTTTTAGTTTGATCAGGTCCCAGTTATTTATTTTTGGTGTTTCTGCAATTGCTGGGTGTGGGGTGTGGGGAAGGTGTCTTCCTCATAAAGTCTTTTCCTGGGCCAATATTTTCCAGCATTTTCACGATACTCTCTTCTAGAATTTTATTGTTTTGTATTTTAAATTTAAATTTTTTTTTTTTTTTTGCTTGTTTTTGTTTTTGTTTTGAAACAGAGTCTCAAGCTGTTACCCTGGGTAGTGCCATGAAGTCATAGCTCACAGCTTCCAACTCTTGGGCTCAAGCAATCCTCTTGCCTCAGTTTTTCTATTTATAGTAGAGACAGGGTCTCACTTTTTGCTCAGGCTGGTCTTGAACTTGTGAGCTCAAGCTATCCACCTACCCTGGCCTCTCAGAAGGCTTGGATCAGCTACTACACCTGGCCTTAAATTTAAATCTTTTATCCAGCAAAAATCAATTTTTTTCAATGATAAGAGGTGTAGGTCCAGTTTCAGTCTTCTATATGTGACTAACCAGTTCTCCCAGCACAATTTGTTAAATAAGAATTCTTTTTCTCAGTACATGCTTTTGTTAGGCCTATCAAAGATCAAATAAGGATACGTGGCTGGGTTCATCTCTAGATTCTCTATTTCAGTGGTTCTCAAACTTCCTAATGCCACAACCCTTTAATATAGTTCCTGTGGGTCACAACTCACAGGTTGAGAACTGCTGCATTCTATTCCATAGATCTACGTATCTATTTTTGTGCCAGTACCATGCTTTTTTTAATCAGTATAGACTTGTAGTACAACCTAACATCTGATAATGTGATGCCTACAGATTTGTTCCTATTTCCAAGAATTGTATTGGCTATTCAGAGTTTTTTGGTTCTATATGAAATAAAGTACTATTTTTTCAAGTTCTTCAAAGTTTGACATTGGTGCTTTAATGGAGATTGCATTAAACCTGTGGAGTGCTTCAGGTACTATGGACATTTTAACAATGACTCATCTAACAAAGGATGTGAAAAATCTCTATAAAGAGAACTATGAAACCCTGAGAAAAGAAATAGCAGAAGACGTCAACAAATAGAAGACCATACCATGCTCGTGACTGGGAAGAATCTAAAATTGCTTTGAAGGGTAGCTAAGGGATTGGCATTGGTGCATAGCTACCCCAGGAGAGTACTTCAAAGGTGACTGAATTGATATTCAGCAGTGAGGTAGGTAGCACATTTTCTGGGATGAGTTAGCTAACTTAATTGTCAGACCTGTGTAGGCCATGTATATTCAGTGGATGTTCACTGCTTCATAACTACAGATCAGCACATAGTCATAGGCATTCATAGGAGTTCTCAACCATTATTCCTACCACAGTAATTCACATATTTATACATCTAAAAAGGGAAAAAAGCCTTAAATACTTGTGCTAGAAGAGGGGAGAAAAGCCAGTAATCAAAAAGGAATACATAGGTTTGATGAAACCTCAAAACAATTAGTGATGAAGACCTCTCAAAAAGACAGCTTTTGCCATAGCAAAATTACAGTTTTTTAAGTGATAAAATCTGATATTGATACACATACACACATGTGAATAGGGAAAATAGTATGACTAATCCTTAAACTAAATATTTTCAATATAATCTTGATATTTTGAGGTCTCCATTCTCTAGATAATCATGAGTTAAACAAATACGTACTATAACATAAACAGAAATGAAGCATATTTTATTAAAATTCTAACATGCTGGGGAAGAGCTTCTACTTCTGGCTATCAGAATGTAGCTTTGTATCAGTCACCTTCTGCCAAGAACAACTGTAAAGTCTGTAGAAAAAATAAAAAATAAAAATGAAACAAACAGCTAATTGAGGATTGCAGAAAGAAACCAATGCAGCCAGGACTTGATTCCAGATCTGAAATTCTGAAAGATTCGATTCAGCCAGATTCTAGGTAGAAGAGACATACTTTGGGGTACTGCCTGTACATCCTTATGGAATAGGCTGGTTCCTGGCACACAGCATAAAGGCAAAACAGAAAACAGTGACATAGGGTTTGTAGCATTCTCCCTGCACTGCAGAGATAAAAATCAAAGTTTTAATTGAAAAGATTAGAAAATATTTATAATTAAAAGACATTTGTGCAAGATAGAATTAGTAGTGTTTAGGAGATAATTTAAAGCCTTAAATACATGTTCTAGAAGAGGGGAGAAAAGCCAATGATCAAAGATAGCATCTAACTCAGAAATCTGGAAAAAAGAACAAATCAAACAAAAAAAAAAGGAAGGAAGGAAATAGCAATTGTTTTTAAAAGAGCAATACTCAAAAAAAATTTTAAAAAAACTCAGTGAGGAAAATCAAAAAGCCTGAAATTGTTTTTTTGAAAATATTAATAAAATTTATGATTCCCCCACAATATAGATCAAGAAAGATGGTAAGAAAATAAATATTAGGAGTAAATTATTAACATTTAAAATAAGCAAAGCTGTTATTACACATGTTAAAATATAATAAAAAGTTATGAACAAATTTACCTCAATTAATTTTCCAATTAAGTAAAAAGAAAACTCAACTTACTAAAACTGATACAAATAAATAGGAAATCTGAGTGACGCTATTATCTGTGAAAGACATTGAATTCAAAATTTAAAATCTTTCCATAAAGAAAACTCTCAGACAAGGTGCTTCAAAAGAGAATCATTCTAAAGAGTTTAGGAAGAAATAATTTCAAGTCTGTATAAACTATTTTTACAGTCTAGAAAAGAACTATTTCTTGCTTTGTTATGAGGCTATCAGAATCTTGACACCAACACCCAAAAAAGACAAAAAATAATTTCCCAAAATTACAGATCATTTTCTCTTCTAGAAAGAGATATAAACATGCTAAATAAAATAATAGAAAATTGAAACTAAGAATATAGAAAAAGGCTAACACATTCCCACAAAATCAGATTTAAGTCAGGAATACAAGGTTGACTGACCAATCACTCTGATTTATTATATTAACAAAATTAGGCATAAAGTCATTTCAATAAATCCAAGAAAAGGAAAAAGAAAATCACTGATAGCCATTCCTAATTGAAACGGAATAATCTCTCCTAGCAAAACAGAAATAAAAGGTTTTTTTTTAATGTAGTAAAGAATTATCTTCAGAGATAATTTATAGCGTACTTAAGGATGAAATTTCAGAACATTTTCTCCCCAAATAAGACCATCTCAGGAGATAGGCACCATTTCCATCTAACATTGTCCTGGAAGTCTTGCCAATGGAGTCAGGTAAGAAAAAGGAATAAAATATACAATAGTTCTTCTTATCTGTAGTTTTTTTGCCCCACGGTTTCAGTTATCGGTGGTCAATGGTGGTCTGAAAATAGACGAATATGGTACAAAATGATATTTGGAGAGAGACAGACCACAGTTACATAACTTTTATTACAGTATATTGTTATAATGTTTCTATTTTATTAGTTTTTGTTAATCTCTTACTGTGCCTAATTTATAAATTAAACTGTACTATAGGTATGTATGTATAGGGAAAACCCAAATATATACAAGGTTCAGTACTACCTGCAGTTTCAGGTACCCACTGGGAATCTTGGAAGGTATCCTCTGTGGGTCACGGGGAATGACTATTGCGTAAGGATCAAAGAGGAAACACGAGAGTGTACTTAGAAAATCCACAAAGTAAATATGAGAGTCAAATAGTGAATTTATCAAATTGAATGGACACAAAGTGGACATACAAAAATAAATTGTACTCTTATAAAATACCATCAAATAACTAGAAAATAAAATTTAAAATCAGTACAATATTATTTGCAATAACGTCAACAGATCAAATTTCTAGGATTATATCTACCAACAGTATGTAAGAAAGAAAATTATAGCCTGGGCACGGTGGCTCAGGCCTGGAATCCTAGCACTCTGGGAAGCTGAGGCGAGTGGATTGCCTGAGCTCAAGAGTTTGGGACCAGCCTGAGCAAGAGCAAGACCCCTTATCTATTAAAAATAATAGAAAAACTAGCCTGGCATTGTAGTGAGCGATGGTCCCAGCTGCTCAGGAGGCTGAGACAAGAGAATCACTTGAACATACAAGTTTGAGGTCTCTATAAACTATGACACCATAGCACTCTACCCAAGGCGACAGAGTGAGACTCTGTCTCAAGAAAACCAAAACAAAACAAACAGAAAAACTATAAAATATTACCAAAATAAATCAAAGAAAACCTAAATCAATGTAGGCTATATTGTTCCCATGAGCAGATGACTCACCAGCACAGGAAAAGTTTTCTCCCAAATTGATCCATTGTTCCACATACTTACAATCAAAATCTCAACAGGTATTTTTGCAGAGTTTGAGAAGCTGATTTAAATCAACATAAATGTAAAAGGCAAAGAATAGCCATGATTACCTGGAGGAAGAAAAACAAAATTGGAAGACCTATAATACCACATATTAAAATTATTTTTCAAGATCACGGTGTGAGCAGAAAAAACAAACTTATACACAAATTGTAATTTGTGTGTATAAAGTGTACTGGTGTCATAGCTCACAGTGACCATCAAACTTTGTTATCTATTAAAGGTTAGACAATAAATTTATTGAACAAAATATTCCTGATACAAGCCCACATATATACAAATATTTCATTTGTGACAAAAAATGTCATCGTAAGCGTAGAAATGGTGTTTTCTTTTTCCTTCTCAATCCCAGGAAATTGTTCTGTATGAATTGGATATCCTAAAGGGGAAAAAATATATAAATGAACCTTAAATCCCACCTCCCTCTCTTATACCATATACAAAAACCAAGTCCAGATGGGATAAATTTTATTATGAAGAGAAACAAAAAGAAATAAAACGTTTTCCAGAAAATAAAACAAGAGAAGATTGTTATAAGCTAGGGATAAGCAAAGATTTTTCTGATCAGGACACAAAAACTCTCTATATAAGAAAAAGACAGATAAATTGGACTTAAAGAATAGCTGGACCAGAGCCCCTTCCATGTTTTAGAAGTAGCTAGAAATCTAGGTTTTATATAAAATATCTAACTTTAATAGTTTATAATTATTCCAATTTAATATATATATGTAAATTAACTGGATCTAATCAGCAGAAACCTAGTGGTCTAAGAAAATTCAAAGCGTTAACCACCTCAACAACATGACGTCCCTCGGTAGAGATACATGACCCAATTATTTGATTGTAATCCAGTTAGTCTTGTTTTAAATCACACGTTACTGGGCAAAGAATTAAGTCTGGTCCAGAGAAAAGGAAGTTACAAAATTAAGGGAAAAATTAATCAATATGTCTGTGAATATCTGGCTTACTCCTTTCAGTGTCCCAAAACACAGTCTTGCTGGAACTAATTTATTGAGGTCCAGCCTAAAAGCGAGTAAGCATTAAGAGACCAGCAGGTGAAAAACCAACTGAGTGTATGAAACCTGCACAGAGATTCCATCTTAACCAGTAGACTAAAGCCACAGGAATGTATTCAGCATTTAGGATAGAGGTTAGACTTCGAATTCTATCTCACATCATTACCTGTTACTTAATGTGTCACTTTATTAAACCTTCTGTATATGGTGGAAGGGAGCCTAACTCTAATCATAAAAATGGAATAAAAACAGGACCCTGCTACCCAAGAGGCACAAGTTATTCAAGCCTATAAGTATAATTAAATCAGCCCCAAAAGTGATACTGTGCAATTAAAAAAAAGTGGGGGGGGGGGGGTATAGATCCAGAAGGCAAAAATGGCTGTATAATTTGTAATGGTTACATAATTTTTGAGACTCAGAGAAAAATGAAAATGCAAGGCATGTTCAAAAATTAAGAATTTTAATGCTCAATGACGGTAAAGGCTCTTCTGCTGCTGAGCCTACCCCATGAAGCTGGGCCCATGTTCAAGCAAAGATTGCACACAAAATTAGGCTTTTCTTTCAGTCTTGCCTACAGAAAAAAATCACGCCATCAATGGTGTTGTGTGGAACCACCACAAGCTACAATGGGAAGGTTTGGGGTGTGATGTGCTTTCCACATAAGGTGAAACAGGAGATATTATCCTCACACTGAGTCTAAATGGGTTTTTACTTCTGAAAATGATAGCTAGCTGATGCAAGGTGTGATTTTCAGAATACATTCCCATTTCTGTTTCTAGTCTTGTGTTCCTTAGACTGCCCAGAAAGAAATCATTGTGTGTGTGAGATGATTTTTTTTTCATGCCCCAGTAAGCTTTCAAACTAGGCCAATCAAAACTGATTCATGTGCACAAAAAAATATAATTAATCCCATCAATTAATATAGAGAGTGAAATTGACTATTTAGAATATTTAATACAAAGAACAAAAGAACACCATTACATGAAAAATGTAAGAACTAGTTTCAACTGTGTGCTAGTCCATCCTGCTTTATCTAACCACTTTATCTGCATGGATTTCTTTCAGGAGATAAATCTTTCAATAAGAATTTTTGTGAGTTGCAGCCCATGTCCTGTCAGGTTGTGTATCAAAACAGAGAATCACAGAAGCCCAAGAGCTGGAGGTTGCTGTGAGTCCTGTGACGTCATGGCACTCTACTGAGGGCGGTAAAGTGAGACTCTGTCTCTACAAAAAAAAAAAAAAAAAAATTGCAGATGAATTTTCCTTCTTTATTTAAATAGTAAAAGGACTTGCAAAGCAAAAAAACATAGATTTTTTTTCATTCTAGATGCTGAAAAAAATGCTAAAATTTTTTTCCTGCTAAACAAAAAATATCCATCTCCTGTTATGTTCCCATAAAGATAGAACAAAGCATAGATCGTTGGTTTATCTAAAGGTCCTAAAATGCAGATTTTTAAATGTCACATTTCAGAGGCTGGTTTGCTATTTCTTCCTTTTAAGGAACATCATTCCAAAATCAATATCTACTCCTTTTCGATTACTTGAAAGGGAAGAATGAAACTGAATATCAGAAAATGTGACTGGTAATGAGCAGTAAGAAAAGGGATATTAATACTTATCTTTGGCAGTCCATCCTGTGAAGTAATAATGAAGGGGTGGTGATGATAACAATCACTTGCTTTTATGTGCTAGGGAACCACCACCTCAGATGGCAGAAATCACTAAGGAAGAGAGACTAACTGCTACAGGCAGAAGCAAAGCAACCTAATGAATAATTTAGATAGTATGTCACCAGGGGGACTTTATGAAACTGGGCACAACGTGAGGAGTTGATGCTAAATAACATAAAATTAATTTCATCATTGGATATTTTGTTTGCTACATTCCTGTGCACTTTTCTTCTATTCCATTTTGATAAGTTCAGAAAATAAAGAAATCTCTTTATTTATTCAGGGATTTATTCAGCTGAATTTTTGAGAGTGATTTTTTGTTACTATTCTTTTAACCCTTGGGCTGGAATATTTTAATGGCCATGATTGCTCTGGCTTCAGGGTTTTCCCCTTTGGGTCTCTCACTCAGATAACTTTTAATATATAAATTTTTTCAAATGTATATCTCACCATGTCACTCTCCTGACTTCCAAGATAAAACTGTGGCTCCCATATAGATTCAAAGAAACCCAGGGGCCAGAGGAGAGAAGGGAAGACTTGGCCAGTTCGATGTCTTATTCAGCCTATCAGGCCTGGTGCACCAAAGACTAACTCAGTGCTTCTCAATAACCAAAATCGAATTTTATCATCTTGGCTTTGACTTAGAGGTTCCTGGCTACATGCTCTAAAGTCTAGAGATTGCTCAGTGGTTCTGGGGGCATACCTAGCTCATCTCCATCCCTGTTCTAAGTCAAAAGATCACATTTTTCTGGAAGAAGACTAACTGCGATGAACCAAGAACACAAGTGAAGTTTTAATAATATCTGATCAACTTCTGTGATCCTCAGGGGAAAGAGAGTAAGAAGGTTGCTTGGACTAGCTCAAAATCTAGGTTCAAAGCTAGGGGTTCTAGATGGATACAAGGTCCAGCCCCATCAGGATTTCATTGAGATTTGGAGCTAAAACTCACAGGAATCATGTTTGGTGGAAATGCTTCCTCTGCGTAGGTCACCAGAGATCTAGCACAGATTCTTCCTTATGCATTTGGGGATTAAGAATCCAGAAAAGCCACAGTGTTAACTACAAAGACGATACCACAAAAGCTCATGCTATGAATCGGAATCATTTTCAGATTATGACATCAAATGAATTTAGTGCACAACAAAAGGGTATAATATAAAATGAGAAATTTGGGGTGTTTTCCCCCCAAATTACATATTTAATGTAGTACTCAGATGAAGGTTGAGCAAAAAGATATTGAATCTTTGAATAATCATAATAAATTATGTAAACATCACTTTATTTACAGTGTAGAGCCAAATATTTCCTATTAATGAAAGATTTCTGTACCTAATTCCCATAATAAAGCCTTTTATGGTCTTTTCTTAATGAAATGAGCCACATCAGTCTTCAGTGCAACACTGTCACCTTTTAGCCTCAGTAGATTTTCATATTCCACAAGGGATTTCATTTAAGAACTAGTCTTTTAACAATTACGGCCTTTTTTAATATTTCAACAACTTTATAGACCTCTTAGGGTATGGTGTTACACTGAAGCCTCTTGAAGCTTCACAAAATGAATACAAAAACCTAGAACTGTTCTCAAAACCATATTAATCCTCCATGGGAGAAACTTCAGTAATGTGATCACACCAAACATCTTTTTCCAAATATCATGTTAGGGTTTCTGCTAAACCAGTGACTTTTTTCATTTACTTTCCTTCAATAAAAGAGAAAAAAAAATATTATCATCTCAAAGGTTTTATTAAAAGCATTTGACAAAATTACAATGCACTCACATGATAAAAACTCAAAACAATTTACATTCAAAAGCACACATCTCCACACAACACAGGACCACATATGACAGGCACTGGGATACCATTATATTCAACAGTGAAACACTCAAACTTTTTCCTCTAATATTAGGAATAAGATAAAGAAGGCTAATCTCATTGCCCCGTTCAGCACAGTACTGAAAGTTTGCGCCAGAGCAATTGGGCAAGAAAAAAAAAAATTACTGTATATACTCAAGTATAAGCCGAGTTTTTTCAGCACAAAATTTGTGACAAGTTGGGGTTTTCGGCACAAATTTTGTGCCGAAAAAACTTGGCTTATACTTGAGTATATACGGTAAGTCAGAAAAGGAGAAGTAAAATTCTTTCTACTTGCACTTAAAAGTTATCTTATGTATAAAATCTCCAAAGACTAGCAAAAAAAAAAAAAAAGTTAGAACAAATAGACCCGTGCAGTAAAGATTCAGGTCACAAAATCAACATGTTGAATCATTTGTTCAATAGAAGAAATTTTAAAGATTAAAATTAAAAAACAAAACCTGTAGTATTGGTAGCAATTTAATAGCTGACAAGGAGATGACATAACTTGAGATACTCGTTTTGACATGAAAATACGCCATCAGAAAGTCAACTCTGATCCAGTACATGAACAGATACTGATTTCCCTGATGCTATTTGGCGAGACTTCACAAGGAACTTGTTTTCATCATTTCAGTTACTTAAAAAGAATAAAAAGCCCATGCAATTGAGGCAGCAGAGCTCATAGACCTGACAAATGGATAAAATGTTCCTTTGTTAGACTTTTAAAAAACTTTAAAAATGTGTTTGACGCCCTTCTATGCATGCGTGCACATACCGCCACCAGGCAATCCAGCTCCGACTTGTCACTCCCAGCTCCTTTAATCTCCTCCTCTCTGTCTAGCATTAGCACGTTTTCCATGACTATGGTGGTGTGAGTTCTTATAAATAAAGGTGCTGACATCAGCATTAGCTTCATGCTTTCTTCCGGGTGCCTCAATATTTTTGAAAAGCAAGATTGTTAAACTCCCTGACAACAGAAATCACAAGATGGACTTAGGACTGAAAAGTCAGACCAAAATAATTGCAGGCCATTGAGTTAGGATTTAAAAATATGACCCCAAATAATTTCAGACCATGATGATCTGATCAGAACTCCCTTTCAAATGGATTTACTAAGATCCTACATAGACACCGTTAATATGCTAACGGTGCATAATGAAGGGAATGCAAAACAAAATGCACGATCTCTTTTTTTTTTTTTTTTTTTCAGTTTTTGGCCGTGGCTGGGTTTGAACAGGTCACCTCGGACATATGGAGCTGGTGCCCTACTCCTTTGAGCCACAGGCACCACCCAATGCACAATCTCTTTACGGCTATGCTTTCAATAGCTAGTTCTATTGTGTTTAAGAATTAGTAGATGGAGATGGTCTAAGGATGAAAGTCTAGTCAGTGCCAATATGAAACTAAAAGGTAATTAATTAGGAAGTTAAGTAGGGAATGATAGCTGTGGGGCATTTGGGGGCATCCACCTTAACCAGGCTGACATTTCAGGTCAGGCTCGTCTTTCCCTGGATTCTTCCTTAGAGGAACCCAACAGTGACCATACAGCTTGAACAGACATGGTGGTTCTGATTTCCAGAAGATAGCCCACATGCCTACAGCTTCCCTAGCAGACCTCCTACTCTTCCCCAACAAACAACTTCCTCCATTCTGTTGACATGTAGACAATTAGAGCAGCAACGGAGACCAGGATGGAGCTTGTTAAGATAACTGATTTGGGGGTTTTTTGGAATATACCTTTGTGGCAAAAGTTTAATTATCAGACACTAGTTATACAGGCTATGTCTACTGGGGAAAAAAAAGACTCCCAAGTTTCTAGAAAGTAGAAGAAGAATTCATCTAAGTGATGATCATATTTGATCTCTGAGATGTAAAGTCACTAACATTAACACTGGAACAGAAAAGAGGGGGGAGATCTATGCACCAGCAAGCGCCCTCGCCTGCGAGGAACTCACTCCGAGAGAGGAAGACCCAGATTCATGAGTTCTTTTGTGGGCATGGTAGTGCATCATTTTGCAAGGACATTCTGACCCAGGCTCTAGGAAACCTGCTCTAAATAGTTTTAGGCAATGGTTTATAAAATGAAATAACAAGGTGACTTTGGGGGTAAGAAGAAGCTTAGAAAGAGCTTTATAGCAAAGGCATGTGTGAAGAATAGTGTTATAACTACAGTGAAAGTGACAAGGTATAAGCAGAGCAGGGCAATGACCTCAAAAACTGGTTTCTATAAATTTCCTGTGCTAAACCATTTAATAAGGCCAGTGAATGACACCTTCTGACTGTGGGCAAAAGGATGCCTAGGGACAGATGTCTACTCTACTCTGATGCTAGGGCCTATTGGCCAATGTCCTGTGGGTCCTTGGAGACTGAATGGCCTTGGAGAAGGGACTAGCCTGAAGAAGACATGAGTAACCACATCTGTGAGTGAGAATAGTCCCACTGCATCTAGTGCTTAAATGACATAAGTAGATTTTTTACATCACTTCAGAGCCAAAATAATGAGGCTAAGAAAGAATAATGAGAAGAACTATGTAGCACCCTAAGACCCACATAATTAGAAGTTTCAAAATATGATTTCCTCAAAAAAATTAACAAATGTAAAAATGTAAATTTCTCTAGCTACCACTTGAATTTAATCTTGGTTATAATTTATAAATATTTGGTATTGTTTTTTATGGCCGCTTTTCAATGAGCGTTTCTATTTTTAAAAATTTTGATCCCATTTGGCAGATTTAACAGTTGAGACATTGAAGTATTAAACATTTGGGTCTATATGTACTTTGAATGAATGCTCTCTAGCATTTCAAATTAGTTTCTCAACTCACCATCTTTTTACCAAGACCATTTCTACTTCCAATGTCCTATATTACAGAGGCTGACACCGCCATTAACTGAATAGCCCAAGCCAAAAAAGTGGAAGTTATCCTTCCTTCATTCCTTCCTGTATTTATTATATTTTTCACTCAACAACCATTTTAGACTAACATCTACGTGTAAGGTACTCTAATGGGTTCTAGGATAAACCAAACATAGCGCATTCCTATAATTCTGGAAACTTTCACGTCAAAACAGTTACCAAGACCTTTTGTTTTAGCTTCATTTATGTTGCTTCAATCCATCTCCTTCATTCCATTTCCCTCCTGTTCCCTTAAGAAAAAGTTTCTCAATACAGCACTATTGATATATTGGACTGGAGAATTCCTTTTAGCGTGAGGATGTTCTATATATTGTAGAAGGGTTAGCAGTATTCTTGGACCCTTACCACTGGATGCCAGCCTCACCCACCCACAGGTGTGACAAGTAAAAAATGTCTCCCAACTATTGCCAAGGAGCAAAATCTGTCCCACCCCCACCCCACTGAGAATCAGTGGTTTAAGCTGTCATCGGGTCACTGCTGAGTTATTGAAATGAGCTCTTCCTTCCTGTCTTCTCCACTTTGTCACACACATTCAGGGCATCTCCATTTACTAAGCCATTACTAAGCATGGTTTCATCTCATCCTCACACCTACTCTGAGCTGTGTAATTAGAGTATTTTATAAACAAGTCAGTGGGGGCCAGGGGAGTGATTCACCCACTGTCAGAGATTGAGAAGAAGGGAGATTTCAAAACTAAGATCTGACTAAGTTAAAAAACAAAACTTCTTTTACCCAAAAAGCAATATTATTTATTCTAATATTATTTGTTCTAAGATTAAGAACTAAGTGTGTTTTTCCCAGTTTCAAATCATTTGGTGATTCCTCAAGGCCTGAATAAAAGACCAGACATTTTAGGGCTTGGGTAACAGTCACTTCTCTCCTTCCTACTCTGACCTCTCCCCTACTTCTCATCATACACTCCTCTTCCTGTCGCCTATGTGCTTTTCCTCAAACATCTGTGTTCTTCCTGGTTTCTGGAATTTTCCTCAAACTCCTCACCTGCATAGGAAGTCTTCTCTTCATTCCTCCCCCATCTAATTCCTCTCCATTCTATTTTTTTATTATTATTATTTTTTTTTGTAGAGACAGAGTCTCACTTTATCGCCCTCTGTAGAGTGCTATGGCATCACACAGCTCACAGCAACCTCCAACTCCTGGGCTTGATTTTCTTGCCTCAGCCTCTCAGTAGCTGGTACTACAGGTGCCCACCATAATGCCCAGCTATTTTTTTTGTTGTTGTTGTTGTTGTTACTGTTGTTGCAGTTTGGCCGGGGCCAGGTTTGAACCCACCAGTCTCGGTACATGGGGCTGGTGCCCTCCCACTGAGCCACAGGTGCCGCCCCTCCTCTCCATTCTTTAGGATGTGGATCAGGCATTATCTTCCCAAGAAATCTCCTCTGACACCCTCACTCTGTTAGGGGGAAATCTCTGAGTCTCTGCTACCTTTTGACCTTCTATATGTGTTGCTATTCTATCCCTCATCATATGCATGTGATGCTATGTGTTTACACTGCTGGTCCCACTTGCTAAGGCCTCCACCATTTAACCATTTGTGTTGTGTTGGGCAAGTCATAGAACTATTCTATGCTTCAGTTTCTTGACCTTTAAAATAGGGGTGATAATAACAGTTATAACAGTTAAATGAAATTCAGAAAAACTTTAGGCAAGAGTGAATGCTATGTATTGCTATTTTTATTTAAATTGCAAAAACTTATTATACTCCTGGCACATGTTGGAAACTGAAAAATCATTGGTTAAATAAATGAATATTTCCACTATAAATTTCAGGGTAATTCTTCAGATGAAGCTCAACTAAATGGATGGAGCAGAGCTAATTAGCTCAGCAAAAGGTCACTGTTGGTTTAGACCTGCAAGAGTGGTGCAGGTATTCTCTATGGAGACTCCAGGCAGAGCCAAGGATCTTCCAAAACTGAATTTGATAAGCCAGATCCAAAGTAGATGATTTCTAGAATATCATAGGTGACATAGCATGTCATAGAATTATCATAGATATCTGATTGCTACTGAGGAAAATCAAAAGTAGTTCTTGGTGTCTTTAACCTCATTTATCATGTGTACCATTTTCTTCTTCTTCTTTTGGCCTTTTAACTTCATTCGCTCTTCTTCCTCATTTCCTGGGAGCCATTTATTTTTCTTTTTAATTTTCATTTCTCCACTCCTTCCTCTTTGTGAGTAGATCTTTCTGTAGCCCCCTTCAACAGTTCAGAGTCACCACATATCAGTCAGAATGAATTTTTACAATGTGATTATTATTATTATTAAACAATTTGCTGCTCAAAAATCAAAGAAAATTGTGAGAATGTGACTATAAACAAAAATGTCAAACTACTTACCAAATTACTTAGAAGAGGAATTGGCTTTGAGGCACTAACTAGCTTGGCTTCATTAGAAAAATATTTGCTATTTATCTTCCAATAAAAATCTTCTACATTTTCCATGGAAGACCAATTGTACACGTATTTTTACAGTCATTTACTAAACCCTCTATCGGATCTTGGATAGACACGTCTTCAGGAAAGATGCCAATTACACACAAATCAAAGCTCCTAAATCTTACAGAGATCCATTCCTTCCCATAATATTTTATTGAATTGCTTGATCTGTCAAATAAAAGAGTGCATTGTCCTGTGTTAAAAGAACTTCTTATGAAAACAGCATTTTACACCAAGGAGATAGATTATTATTTCCTAGGGAATAATCATTCTGAACTTTCAGACCTTGGTGTGATTGAAATTTTATTCCTAATTCAATATTAACATAGTTTAGGACATTAAAATATATTTAATTATTTAGTGAGCATTCTTCAAAGAATTTCCATATCAAAATGGTTTATTTTTTAAGCAAATACTTATAAGCTTGAAATTAGGTAAAATGCACTTTATCCCTCAGGATTGGAGATGCTCTTGCTTTGAGTTAGAGAAACAGACAGCATATTAGCCATAATAATTTCACAAATAATTATTCTTTTTTTGTCACATAAAAGAGTGTTGGACCAGATCTCTTATGGGGACTATGTTAGTTCATTCTGAATTAACAGATGGCTTGGATTTCACTAGTAGTTTAGGAATCACAAAATTTATTTATTTGTCCTGATACTATAAGCACATGAGGTTGAGTTAAAAGAAAATTCTATATGAAGTGTTTGTATATCCATGAACATATGCATAGTTTGAATGTATATTTCCCTCCCAAACTCACATGTTGTTTGTACTTAAACCCAAAAGTGATCATGTTTAAAGAGGTGAGGTCTTTAAAAGGTGATTAAGTCAGGAGGGTGAAGCCCTCATGAATAGAATTAGCTACCTCATAAAAGAACAGGGGGGAACTCACTGGTCTCCTTTTACCTTTCTACCTTCCATCCTGTGAAGACACAGCATTCACCCTCCTGTCACACAAGGATGCAGCCGCACAGCTCTGTCTCAGAAGCAGAGAGAAGCCCTCACCAGACACTGAAGCTCACTGGCAACTTGATCTGAGACTCCAGAACCATGGAAAAGAATTTTCTGTTCTTTATAAATCACTAAATGTCAGGTATTTTGTTATAGCAGCAGAAACAGACCAAGATAATATATACACCATGTTATATACACACACATATAATGTGTATACATACATCTGTTTTATGTAATAGTATATATGTGTATGTTTTATGTATATAGTTATACACACAAACATTTTCTTGAATTAGAAAAAAACTCCTATTTTGCTTAGCATTTACTCTTACGTTGAATAAAAGTTTCAGTTATTATTATGTCCCTTTGAAACACTATGAATGGGTTTATTTGATAACTATATCTATATACATAAAATATAGCTGCTGTTTATGGCTGAGGATTGTACCACAATAGCAGTTACTATTGTTATGAATTTCCAGTAAGGACATTAGGGGTAAAAGTGGGAATTGGACCTCAGTCATGAGAATATAAACGTCTTCATCTTTACCTAGTTTCATAAGTCTTAGCAATACATAAGTGAGGATCTATTCATTTTTTCAACAAATATTAACTCAGCACTACTATGTACTAGGCAGTATAGGGGGACTTGAGGGTAAAAATAAGACAGCCTTTTTTCTTGGCCAAACATAACTTGCAGTATTTCAGGAAAGACAGCTGATGGAGTGTGATATAGGCTTTATGTTCTTAGGGGATATCAGGACAAGTTTCTCAGAAGAAGACATTGGGGCTGAAAGATAAGTAAGATGGGACTAATAAAATGTCAGGGGAGAGGGAGAAAGATCCAGGAAGGAAAATGAGATGCACAAAGATCCAGAAATAAGAGACAGCATATAGTCTTAAAGGTCTGAAAGAATTTGGTGCCATGAAAGTACAGAGTGGCAGGAGGCCTGGAGGTGAGGCAGGAGATGCCTGCAGAATAGAGATCATAGAGGGTCTCATCTGTCATATTATGCTTCAATGTATTTTTAAAAATTTATTTATTTATTCATTCATTCGTTTGTTCATTCACTCACTTAGTTTTTTGAGATGGAGTCTCCCTCTGTCACCCTGGGCAGAGTGCCATGGCTTCCTCATAGCTCACAGCAACCTAAAACTCTTGGGCTCATGCAATCCTCCTACCTCAGCCTTCTGAGTGGCTGGAAATAGAGGTGCCCACAACAACACCCAGCTAGTTTTTTCTATTTTTAGTAGAGACGGGTCTTACTCTTGCTCAAGCTAGTTCTTGAACTCCTGAGTTTAAGAGATCCTCCAGCCTTGGCCTCCAGAGTGCCAGCATTACAGCTGTGAGCCACCATGCCCAGGTATTTTAAAGTTTTAAGAGTACTGGGAAAATTTTGAAATGTTTAGAACTTGGAACATTTATATTTATAAAAGATCATTTGGGCTACAGTGTGAAAAATGAATTTATAGGATTAAGAATAGAGGCAAAGATCCAAGTTATGAGGTCTTTGCTGTGGTCTAGATGAGAAGTGGTGATAGAATGGATTAGGGTCATGGCAGTAATGCTGTGGGGATGCACAGAATTGAAATGTAATTCTTTTCTTCACTGTTTATTGACTGATAATGGATTAATGTTAGACAGAAGTCAGAGAGGGCCCCAGGTTTGTGGTGTGGGTCACACTGCTACCATTCCCTGACATAAGAACCCCGGAGAAGGCATGTTTCTGGGAAGATAAGGAGTTCACATTTTGAAATGTTGAGGTCAAGGTTTTTAGATGTCTCTGGGCAAAGCTATTCAGTAAGAAATTGGTGATGTATCTCCAGTTGCTTGAAAATAGGTCAGACTTAGAAGTACAGATTTGGGAGATATGTTAATATACTGCTGAACAAAATCCATACTTTCTCTGTTATCATGGGCATGTGGGTAGTCTACATTTCCCTCTATCATTTTTGGTTGGATACTGCCATGTGACTGAAATCTACTCAGTGAAATGTGGGCAGAAGAAAAATAGTGGAGCCAGACTTACAAAAACCTCTCATGTGTACTGTGCCATGGTCTTTTCTCCACGGGATGGGGAATTTTTTCTTTTCTTTTCTTTTCTTTTTTTTCTTTCTTTTTTTTTTTTTTTTTTTTATAACCAGGTGTGAAGATAGCCAGACCTTGGTCAGCTTAAGTATTTAATGACAAGGGAGGGGCCATCTGCTACCTTTTCACCTACCCAACTCTGCTACAAGAGCAATATTTAAACTGTATTATGAACAAAGAATTCTATGTTCAAGGTGTAAGTTGGTTACAGCAAAGAGGTGACCATAACAAATTCAGGAGACTTCTGAGTGAAGATGGGTAAAGAATAAAGAAGCCTTAGATAAGACTTGTCCAGGGGAAGAGTTCTTTTGGTAATTATCAAATTACCAAAAACGTAGCAGCTCAAAATAACACAACGTGTTATCTCACAGTGCTGGAGGCCAGAAATTTGAAGTGATTCTAACAGTGTCAAGCTGTTGGCAAAGCTGCATTCCTTCTGGAGGCTTCAGGGAAAGCTCTGTGCCTTTGCTTTTCCCAGCTTCTAGAGGCTTCCTGTGTCACGTGACCTCTGCTTCCATCATCACATCTCCCTCCCCAACTCTTCTCTCTCTCTTGTGAGATGACATGGGGCTCTCCTGGACAATCTTGGATAATCTTTCCATCTCAAAGTCCTCAGCAGAATCACAGCTGCACAGCCCTTTGGCACTTAAGATTAGTCAGATGTTCTAGCAATTAGGATCTTCCCATCTTTAGTAAGAGAATTGTTCCTCTGCCTCCTACAAGAGTGTGGAATGACAGAGGAAATACATCTGAAACAGCACTGTGAGTAGCACCAACTTCAGAGTGCTGGGCAGCGGGAGAGGAGACAGCAAGGTAACCATGAATGGACATATAAAGACTGGAGGAAAGCAGGGAGTGTGGTGACATAAATAATATGGAAACAATGTTTTAAGAAGGAGAGAGCAATCAGTTGTGCTTCTATCAGGTGATGATCTAGTAAGATAAAGACTCACAATTATTTGTGGCCTTTCAAAAATCTGCTTGGGTAGAGAAGTAAGAATCAAAAGCTAAGTTGAGTCATGGCTGGGAGTGAGCACTGTGGAGATAACTGGTAGAGACAATTCTTTAGAGAAATAGGGCTCTAAATGGGAAAACAAAAACTTGAGAGAGAAATAACAGGGGAGGGAGGGATCAGAAACAAAGGAGTCCTCACCTCATTGACATGCATGTGCCAGTGACATTAAGAGACATTAAAAATTAACAGTGAGATGGAATAACCAGATCTAAGGAGATGTTGGACTTTGGAGAGGCATAGCTATTGCTGAAATACTATTTGGAAAGGTTACATGTTAACCAGGAAAAGTATAATCGTGTCATTAGGGAGTTACAAGTGCCACACCCAAATTAGACACGTAGGAAGATGATGGACCAATCCCGACAACTGTGATTTTCCTCCTGAAAAGGCAATTAGCAGTATGCAAATGCAGAGAGTACAACAGTCGCATTTATTGAGGTTTGGAAGGGAGTGGTGGAAAGATCATAGAGTAAGAAGTTTTAGAAAACCACTAAACAAAGGGATGAAGTTACACCATGCATAGGGGCTGAGTAAAGTTAGGGGAGAGGGACGGGGCTCTATAAACTGAAGACACCAAAAAAGTCAAAGAACTGGTGTGTGGGGAGCAATAAAGTGAGTGAGAGAGTGAGGAACACGTGGGTAAGAATGACTGCCTACTTTATTTGAGAATTGGCCCAATCTGCAGGTGACAAGGTCTGGGTGTGGCCATAGGTAGGGGGAAGTTCTTGAAGGTGAGGCAGGCAGGGAACTGTGAGGCAAGGCTGCGGGTGGAGTCACACAGGATGTCAGGCCCGAGAGAGGAGGGGTTAACTGCCAGCCGGGGGCCAAGGTCTTGCAAGAGACTTACAGCCACATCATCAATAAACAGGCAAAGAGGAAAAACTCAAAAGCTGCCCACAAAGGCAAAACATAATTAGACAATTACCCAAATGCTTCAATTAAAAAAAAAAAAAAAAATATATATATATATATATATATATATATATATATAGCTTTTTTAGCAAAAAAGAAACTGTCTTTATTTGCCTAAATGAATTTGACTTGAGAATTTACAATGTCCCAAAGCATTTTTTCTTATCTGAATATTTAGCCACTAGCAGGAGGGGTTGGGCTCCGTCTGGCCTGCAGGCCTAAGAACGGGTTTTTACTGCATTTACTGAACTTCACTGCCAATGAAAATGTGCAAGAGAATGCTATCAACTTTCTCCTCTGGTCAAATCACAAAGAAAGAGCCAAGGTGGGAGAGAGTTTGGCATAGAGAGTATGCAGCACATGGAGAGTATTCCTGCCTCAACTCCACATTGCTCTTTCTGAGCTACAGGGCATTACCTGCTCACAGCAATTCCTCAGCCCCATGATTCAGCCCTATCATAAAAGAACATTCTAAAAAAAACTGCTGTAATACTTTGTACTGTTTAATGTAGTCTGTAAGGCAAGATAAACTAGAACTCCCTGCCCTCCAGGAGCTAACAATTGTATGCATATTTTTAGCTATCTAAAATCATAGACTAAACAACTTCGTTTATATGAGCAAAGTGCAAGTAAAATAATTAGTGCTTTTTTTTTTTTTTATGAGCAGGGAGATTACTAAGCAAGAGTTCATCTGAAATACTGACATCTATCTTCTTCAAATCCAGGGAATTGGAGCATCTGATGGAGTGTCATGTACCCACGGCTAAAGAAAATACAGAAAGAAGGCTCCCACACTGCGTGGGATTTGATAAGTGTTGAGGGTGCTGATGGTCTTGCTTGGAACATACATAATGTATGCAGAACACTCATAAAACATAGGATTTTATCAACTATAAAAATCTTCTGAAATACATAAATGACATACATCATGGGAGGGATAGGCTCTGTTTCAAAGATGGCTCCTGTTCTCACGACACTCACAGCATACGTGGGAGAGCAGATGTGCACAGGTAAACTACGCTATGTCATAGGCAGAGACCCCCGTGCCAGAGCAGAAGAGTCATTCACAGGGGAAGTTACGAATATTCTTGCAGAAGTGACACTGGAACCAAGTCTGGAGGGCATTGGAGAGATTTGCCAAGGTGAGTGGAAGGAAGGTGAAAGACACACCCTCTAGGTATGAGCCATCTCCAAAGTTGCTTTCTCTGACTAACTTTACTTTGAATGATTCTCTCGTTCTCTCTTCCAATTCATCAAACATTTTTGAAACTAGAAAGATGAAACTCCAGAGATTCTATGATTCAGAAATTCAGTGGAACACTGAAATACAGAATAAAAGAGGGGCTGTTAATACATCTTCTGCAGGAGATAAGCCGAAACTAGGCAAATCACTAAATGTCTGTAGGCAAAATAATTGCACGGTCTGACGAGTGCTAGGACAAAATCTGTAGAGGAAGAGAATAAACAGAGGTGATAAAACCAGAAACTCAATACCGAAGAGTGTCTCCAGTGGTTACAGCAATAGTGATGTTCATTGCTCTTAGGATATTGCTCCATGCCATTCAGCGCCATAATAATTAAATGAGGCATGACTTGGTTAAAGTAGGGTTTATTGTTCTATCTCCTTGCACAAATATTCTGTGCTTGTTTTTGGTATTTTTGAAATTGCAACTGAGTCATTTACCTTGGGTGGGGACCCTCGGCCCACAGTGAGCAATTGTTTATTGGGAGGGACAGGCCAGGCAGAGTCATGCTTTACAGTCAAACTTCTGCTGTCTCAGACGCTGACAATCAGGCTTTGATGGTTTTAGTTTGTAGGACAGAGTGAGAACCAGATGTACCAGGACATAACAAAAGTATCCCTAATTATCCAAGTTTTTAAAATAGGGAAATCTAAACTTAGGCTACTGTAAGCCGGCAATAGCCAAAACTAATGGGACTCCACAGATACTGTGGATGAATGTGAGGATTTTTACAAGGGTTAGAGTGGCTTCCGATTCCTGGTCTGACTTGGAAGGAACTTAGAAGTCACAACTCTATTCCAACAAGTCAAACCTGAACAAACTGAAAAGTCAATAATTTTTATTATAGCCCTCAGAGGAGTGAGGTCACAGAGCAAACTACTGCTCCCCAAATTGGAGAAACAGAGAGACAGAGAATCATAACTTACAGAAGAACCAACCCCCGAGGAGGAAAATCCCAACGGTAATTGATGAACTGCCGGAGGCTAAGTGTGGACAAGTCTGAAGTTAGGAACTCCAGGAAGGCCCGGTCAGGGTGACCCCAACAGTCGATAAAGTGTTAACCTCTAGGAGCTCTGCCAGGTTCTCATACTGGATAAAATAGCCCAGTGCTGGAGGAATACTGGATAAAAATTTCCCAGTGCTTCCAGCAGGGGGAGGGGAGAAGTAACCATTCTGAAATGCACCAGAGCATTCTGTTCTTAACAAGGCCAGCCATAGGGAGAAACCATTTCCCAAGAGCCTAATGTATCTTACTGGAGCAGCCAGCTCTGGCCATCCTGTCTCACCAAAGGGGGGAAGAAATTGAAACGTACTAGTGAAATTCTCAGTCTAGTAGCATAGGCTCACCAAAAAACTGATACCTAATTACAGGGACATACAAGACTTCTCCCTACAAACGTTACCACTACATTACTAAAGTCCTATCAAAAGCAGTTTCTTTTACTGAGGACATCATGTCCACCATTCAAGAAAAAAATTACAAAATATACGAAAAGGCAAAAAGCATAGTTCAAAGACACTCCAGAATCAAAGTCAGATAGAATAGGAATGTTGGAATTATCTGACCAAGAATGCTAAAAAACTGTAATTAATATGCTATCGGATTTCAGGAAAAGTAACAATATGTAATGACAGACAAATAACATAAGAAGAAAAATGAAAATTGTAGAAAAAATTAAAAATGCTAGTGATTGAATATACTGTAACAGAGATGAAGAAATTATATCAATTTTTAAAATCCTTTTCAGAATATAAAAACAGAGTAAATACTTTCTAACTCATTCTATTAGGCCAGCATGACCCTAACACAAAAACCAAAGATATTATAAGGAAAGAAAACTACAGGCCAGTATCTTGCAACTCCTTTACAAATATTAGTGATTTGAACCCACCAATACATAAACAGAGTTATATATTAGGTAAGATTCATTCCAAGTATGCAAGTCTGGTCCAACATTTTAAAAAATGGCATTTAAAGCAGAAATACATAGGTATGTATACATGTAACATATTAGAACACTTATGTTTTATATATGGATCACTTTGTGAATTTGCCCGTTATCCTTGCACAGGGGCCATGCTAATCTCTGTATCAATCCAATTTTAATTTATGTACTGTTCAAGTGAGCACTATGATGCTTAGAAACATATAAACCCACATGGTCCAGGGCCAGAGCGGATTGCATTTAAAGAATAGGCCCACCAGCCCAACTCTATTCCAGTATTTACTCTCATCTCTCTTTCCATCATTTAAGTGGGTTGATGGTAGTTTTAAAGAAAAATCTTCATTTCTTTGGTCTCTGAAATTCCTGGGAGCTACTCACTCTCCTTCACCCTAAAAGTCCATCTCTTCCTCCTTGCCATTCTGATTGCTCAAGTCTTTCAAACTGCACACGGCCAGCACCCCAACACACACACACACACCTGCATGCAAACAACGTCCTCGCCATGAGCAAGCAGATCCTGAAGAGCCCTGTTCCCCTACAGCTCTGACTTTGTCTGTAGTAAGAACACGTCTGTTTAAAACTCTTATCCTTTCTCTGCCCTTCCATGAGGTATTGGGCATGGAGGAAAAAGGCAGAAGTCTATGAACATGCATGGTAGTAACTTTCTCCGGTCATATTTATCACAACTTAAAAACAGGATTACTGCGCAGCGCCTGTGGCTCAACGGAGTAGGGTACCAGCCCCATATGCCAGAGATGGTGGGTTCAAACTCAGCCCCGGCCAAAAACTATAAAAAAAAAAACAAACCAGTATTACTAAATGCCTTTATCATTTAAACAATGGCCACCAGGTTTGTTATTAGTATTCATTTTTTCCAGCCAAATGTAAAAAATAAAAAAAATGTTAAGAGCCCTGCTGAACTATTTTTCAAAATAAACATCAATTTGTTAGAATAGTTCTAGTACTGAAAATATTAAGATGATACAGATAATTCCCATATTCTCCGTATTGTCTCCCCTATTATTAACATCCTACATCAGTGTGACATGTGCTATAACCAATGAACCAATATTGAAATTAAATAAAGTCCTTATTTTATGTAAATGTTCTTAGTTAAAAAATATAATGTCCTTTTTTTTCTGTTCCAAGATCTTATTCACAATATTTCATGATATTTATGGTTGACCCCTGAACCATGGAGGTGAGGAATGCCAACATTTAAGTGTAACTTTCGACCCCCCCCAAACTTAATTACGAATAGCTTACTATTGGCTAGAAGCTTACCAGTAACTAAATCTGTTGATTAATGATATTTTGTATGCTGTATGTGTTAAATACTATATTCTTAAATGAGCGAAAATAAAATGTCATTACAAAGATACATTTACTCTTTCTTAAGTAGGAGTGGATCATTATAAAGGTCTTCATCTTTTTCGTCTTTACATCGAGTAGGCTGAGGAGGAGGAAGAAGGGGAGGGACTGGTCCTGGCCCTCTGTCTCAGGGGTGCCAGTAGTGGAAGAAAATCCACATGTAAGTGGCCCTGTGCAGTGTTCAAGGGTCAACTGTAGTTGTGTCCTTAATCTTCTCTTTGCTGTGACAGCTCTTCAGACATTTTTTGGTTTTGATGATCTTGACACTTTAGAGGAGTATCAGTCAGGAATTTATAGAATTTTCTTCAACTAAGATTTGTCCATTTTCTCATGATTAAACCTGAGCTGTGCTTTGGGGAGGGACACCACAGAGGTAAAGTGTCATTTTTATCACATGTATCAAGTGCACATACTATCAACGTTACTTATCGTCATTAACGTTGACCTTGATTGCCTGGCTAAGGTATTACCTGTCAGGTTTATCTCCTTGAAGCTACTCTGCCCACTTGTACTTTCCATAGGTAAACAACAGGACTAAATTTTTTATAAAAAAAAAATGAATCATATTACAACTTTCAGAGTATACGATTAGTTGATACTCCTGGGAAAAAAAGAATCCCCAACTAAAACATTAAATAACACAGAATTGGTGTATTTATCCCCAATTAAACCTCAGTTTGAAAAATTTTAGAAGTGTTTCAGTAATTTGGCTCCATTTCCTGGAAAAAAATTAGGTACAAAGTCTTTCTCAAGTAAGCTCAAGTCTTTCTGATAAAAATCTCTTAAGTAATTAATATACGAATTATTTCGATAACTGGGGAAAAAAAATCAGATTTCATTTGTAACAAAGCCAAAGGGCCATATTTAACGTAAGCACACATACACACACAAAGAAGTATATAAACAGAAGAGAAAACCTATTTAAAACTTGCAGGAAGATCTTTGGTCATAACCCCTCAAGTTTTTTTCTATAGTAGGATAATTTTTATCATCATTATCATAGATCATTATAATTATCATAGTATCATAGGTTATACTTACTTATAATAAGTATCATTAAACGAAAATAAAATTAACTTGGAAAGATAGCATAATATAATTAACCAAAACTGTAAAGGGTTTGAAGAATCAACTCTACATCTTTTCTTTTATAAATTCTCCTAACATCTCTTAATGCTCCTTGAGTTTTTTTTTGTTTTTTTTTTTCTCATATAAATGACATCTTCAAGAAGGTATTTTAGGTAATCATGGGTTTAAAAACAGTTGCTCCCCTCATAAGGGTCCTACATGTTCAAATTTCTGTCTGGGATGAAATTGGAACAAGATTTTAGAGTCTTATTTTACTTTATTTTTACTTAGTTTTAAGTAATATAACATTAGCAAAACTCTTACATTGGTGTGAAACCACAGTAGGATTAAGCAGCAACTTAGACGGGCAAGTTCCCAGAGCTCCAGTCAGAAATGTCAATAAACCTTACTGGAATAAATCAGAAATATGGTGCCGGTTAATTCAGGTTTTCTCATTCAACTTCCTAAATATCCATCGAAGTAGAAAGTACCTTGAGGGAAATAGTTTTAAAAAATAAACAGTCTTTACAGATATACTCTCGATCCAGAGACCCGTATTCTCGACGTTTGCTGGGATATAGTCATACAAAATCAGCAGTCTCAGAGGAATTTCTGAAAACTAATCATGGAAGTCAATCCATTTTACTAAGAAGGAGTCATGTATGATTGCCTAAATTTTAGAAGTACCTCCAAAGAACTGTATGATGTTGGAAATAACATGTAACAAAATATGTGATACGTTCCTTATTTTGCTCTATTTATATTTGTTAATTTGTTAAATAGAGTTGATGTACATAAGATGAAAACACACTATATGATGGATAATGAGAGGCTTCCCTTTTTTCCTTATGTGTCAGCTACCATCCGACTCCTCAAAGACACCTAATTTTAATAAATGTCAAGAGATATTCTTGCATGTCTAAAGTTATGCACTGAAACATTTTTGCCCATGTATGGTAACA
Source organism: Loris lydekkerianus (assembly GCA_963574355.1). NCBI lineage: Eukaryota > Metazoa > Chordata > Mammalia > Primates > Lorisidae > Loris > Loris lydekkerianus. The sequence goes on along the minus strand of CAUYPK010104628.1, from coordinate 29,832 downwards.
TGCTATACTGTTGTTCTGAAATTTGTATATTTTCTCCTTAAACGCCTTGGAAATTTTTCCATATCATAATAGAGAATTTCATGTTTTTTAGATGGCTGGCCTGATATTATTATATATGGTGTAGTTGAACAGTATGTAGCATATAAACTACCATTGACAGACATTTTAGTTATTTATAAATTTTGACATTATAACTGATGTTCCAATTCATCTCTGTCATATATCATTTCTCATGTAATCCAGAATATCTGGGGAAAATCCTCTATTATATATAATTTTTTTCACTAATGAAAACTTATTTTTCTTTAGACTGTGAATAAATATTAAACTAATTTTTATAGATGATTAGTTTGAAGAAGGTGGTGATCAGTTAATTTACTAAGGTCCTGCACATGGTACAACATTGCGTTGGTGATTTTAGGGTCTTTTTAAGGATGGCTCATGTCTTCTGAAACAATGATCAAGACACGAGGTCAGAAAAAAAAAGTGTGAATTTATTTATGAAGATTTTAAAACACTAAGGAAATTAAGTCCTATTTATTTACATATTTAAGAAATGATCAACTTCTTGAAATTGAAACTGCTAGAAATTCCAAGGATTATAGTTACCATTCACGTAGACATGAAATGGGTAAGATCAACAGGGTATGAGAAAGCTTGCTGCATTGCACCCAGGGGGGTGAAAGTCATAGTGACCCCGTGTCAGACATCAGTGACCTCTGGTTACTAGATCAATAGGCTTCTGTCAATAGCAAAGCAAGAGGGGGTGAATACTGTTCAAAAAAAAATTAAAACACCTTTCTTATTTACTCCGAGTTATCCTGAAAGGGCTGATAGGGGAATAGATAAGTGAAAAACTGAGAAGATATCCCACAACCACAGCAACACCTTGCAAGTAAAACACTTGGCAGTCAAATAGAATGTTTTTTTTTTTTGTTTTGTTTTGTTTTTTGTTGTTGTTGTTGTTGTTGTTGGGGATTCATTGAGGGTATAAAGAACCAGGTTGCATTGATTACATTTGTTAGGTAAAGTCCCTCTTATCATTGTGTCCCACCCCCCAAAAGTGTGTCACACACTGTCACTTCCCCCAACCCCCACCCACCCACATACTGCTCTCCCCGTACCCAACCCTCTATACACTAGGTCATCAACTGAAAACAAATGAGAATTGAGTACATAGGATTCTTTCTTCTCCAGTCTTGTGATTCTTTACTAAGAATAATGTGTTCCACTTCCATCCAGGTTAAAACAAAGGATATAAAGTCTTCATCCTTTTTAAAGGCTGAATAGTATTCCATGGTATACATCTACCACAACTTGTTAATCCATTCCTTGGTTGGTGGACAATTAGGCTGTTTCCACATTTTGGCGATTGAAAATTGAACTACGATAAGTGTCCTTATGGTAAATGGATTTTTTTTCCTTCTGAGTAGATGCCCAGTAATGGGATTTTAGCATCAAATGGGAGGTCTAGTTTGAGTTCTCTGAGGGTTCTCCATATAGCCTTTCAAAAAGGTTGTATTAGTTTGCAAAACCCACCACCAGTGTAAAAGTGTTCCCTTCTCTCCACATCCACACCAGCATCTGCAGTTTTGAGATTTTATAATGTGGGCCATTCTCACTGAAGTTAGATGATATCTCAGGGTGGTTTTGATTTGCATTTATCTAATAATTAGGAATGATGAGCATTTTTTCAAATAGAATATTTTAATAAATAATATTCATTGAGTCATGCAGATTTAAGTCGTAAAATAAAAGACCTTGGGGAACAATGAAATCTAGAACAAAGGTGACGAGCAATGTATAATCTTTATTATTTGAAGTTCTTTTTGTTGAAGGATCTTTGTAATGACCTGGGTTTTGCCACAGAGTTCCAATTTTAGGCTCTTTTATTCTTTTTAATCAAGAAGTTTCTTAAGTATAGTATTAAATATGTTATGCATTGTCAGAGCCACATGAAGGAAACAGCCAGGACACGGATTGAGAGTACAAGCTGCAAGAGCTGAGGCTCAGCGGAGGTGCAGGAGAACCCTGAACAACTTTTGCAGTGGCTATTTATTGAGGGGGTACACAACTGGTGTGAAGAGTGCTAAGTAATGACGTGCAGGAGCTGCATGCTCTTTCTCCACAATTCCCACAATGAAGTACTATAAAATGTTTAAAGTTTAACACCTGCTTACTATCGAGTGACCCATCTCATCTCATTCCGAAACACTGAGTACTTGAGGGCTTGCCTCCAAGTTACAAGATATCTCTAGCCTTGCCAGGAGAATGTCTTGCTCTCAGCATTTTCTATGATGTGTTAAGAACCAGTGACGATCCTTGCAAGCATGATGTTCATTCCTTCACAATACATGTTGTTAGGTTTTATTTTTTAAAAAACATCAGAAATCCTTAAAAAAAAAACTATGCCTTTCCTCAATTAAAAAATAGATACAAGATTTGAATAGACTTTTCCCCAAGTAAGATCTATAATTGGCCAATGAGCCTGTGAAAAGACACTCAACATCTTTAGTCATCAGGAAAATGCAAATCAAAACTACAATGAGAGACCACTTCACAGCCACTAGGATGGTTAGAATCAAAAAGACGGATCATAGTAAGTATTAACAAGCACATGGAGAAATTAGAACCCCAGTATACTGTTGTAGGAAATGAAAAATGGTGCCACAACTTTGGAAAGTAGTCTAGAAGTTCCTCAAATGATTGAACTACAGATAGAATTACAGTAAGACCCAGTAAGTCTACCCCTAGGCATATACTCAGGAGAAATGAAAACATGTGTCCACATAAAAACCTATACACAGATGTTAACAACAGCATCATTTTTAATAGACAAAATGTAGAAACAACCCAAATATCCATCAATTGATGAGTGGATAAATACAATGTGGCATATTTATACAATGGAATATTATTTGGTCGTAGAGAGAAATGAAGTATTGATACAACATGAATGAACTTTGAAACCATTATGCTAAAAAAAAGAAAAAGGCAGTAAGAACAACAAAAAAAATGTATTATGTATAACAGTTTCCATTTACATGATTGTCCAGAATAAGGAAATCTATAGGGAAATGGATTAGTGGCTACTTAGGGTTAGGGGCAGAGGGATATGAGGTAGAAGGTTATCTTAGTCTGTTTCTGCTGGTATAACAAAATATGAGAGACTGGGAAATCTATAAAGAACAGAAATTTCTTTCTTTTTTTTTTTTTTTTTTTGAGGACAGAGTCTCACTTTGTCACCCTCACTAGAATGCTGTAGCATCACAGCTCACAGCAACCTCAAACTCTTTGGCTCAAGCAATTCTCTTGCCTCAGCCTCCCAAGTAGCTGGGACCACAGGATCTGCCACAATGCCTGGCTATTTTCTTTTTTTTTTTTTTTTTTTTTTGCAGTTTTGGCCGGGGTCAGGTTTGAACCCACCACCTCCAGTATATGGGACTGGTGCCCTACTTCTTTGAGCCACAAGTGCTGCCCATTCCTGCCTATTTTTTAGAGACTGGGTCTCACTCTTGCTCAGGCTGGCCTCTAAATTGTGAGCTCAAGCGATCCACCCGCTTTGGCCTCCCAGAGTGCTAGGATGATAGGCTGAGCCACCTCGCCCAGCTAGAAATTTATTTCTTACCTTTCTGGAGGATGGGAAGTCCAAGGTCAAGGTACTAGCAAGTGAGGGACTCTGCTTTCAAAATGGTGTTTTGAGGGCTGCATCTTCTGGAGGGGAAGAATTCTGTTCTTACATGACAGAAGGCAGAAGGGCAAAAGGGGACCAACTCCTTCAGTCAAGCTCTTTTATAATGGCATTTAACCCATTCATGAGGGAGACACCCTCATGGCCTAATCAACTTGTAAAGAGCCCTGCCTCTTAATATTGTCACATTGGCAACACCTGAATTCTGGAAGGGACACATTCAAACTACAGTAAACCTGCTTAGTAAAAAGTACAGGGTTTCCTTTTAAGTGATAAAAATGTTCTATAGATTTATTTTCATGATGGTGATGGCACGTATCTGTGACTAGCCTACAAACTACTCTTTTGTACTGTTTTTTACACTTTAAATGCATTACTTGCATGTATGAGATTTATACCTTTAAAAAATTTTTTTCTTTTAATGTCACCCATCCCCCAGGAAAAAAAATAGAAAAGAACTTGCCCTTGTTACATAATATTGCTTCTGCTTTAGCTTATTTAGATAATCTCTGGTTTCTGGAAGAATTAGAGGTTTTGTAATAAAACAAGGGATGGTTTTACAGAGAAGGAAATAATCACAGTGGTCTTTTTAACCTTCTGTATAATCAAGCACTATTGAACATTTAGCAGCCTACTGTCAGAAGCAGCTTCTGCCAGCATATTCTAAAGCATTTATGAGGAACGAGTTACCCTGATTTCTGAATTGTCGGAGTAAGAAAAAGCACAGCTGCTTTCAATGGAAAGAAAATTAGATTGAAAAAAGAAGGGCAAAGAAATATCTCTATTGTTTGTGAAAGTCTTTCCCTCTGTAGATTGTCAAAGTCCATGGGCTATCAGGAAATGACACTCTTAACCTAATATTTCTACATACCTATTTACAACTACTTCTATGTAAAGCCCTGCTCATCCAGACAACTCATGGAGATATTTTTCTCATCTAATTGAATGTTTATTGTGTACTCAATCTGCAGGGCAGTGTAAGACAATTTTTTGAGGAAATAGAATAGAAAATTTAGACAATTTCTTGTCACTAATAGTATACACCAAATACTTTTTTCTTCTTTCTGTCCAATAATTCAAAACCCGGGCTTCTAGATTTATATATATTTCAGGCAATGAAAAGAATGCTGTATACAAATTATCTCATTTAGTCTTACACCTATGGGATGAAACAAGTGTGCTAGCAAAGGCCTTTCAATACTCCATAACAAATCTGGCAAAATAATATACAAAATACTTATCACACATAGGAACCAAAGTGGTCAACTGAGACCAACATGCAGTGAATTTTAGAACTTTTGTAAATACCTGAACTTTAGAGGTTTAGAACTCAACGTGAAGGGAATTACTGGAGACTGAAGACATAGCCTTGAGTCTATGAAATCATAGAAGTTGGAACTAAGAGCCTATCACATAAATTCAAGATTTGGAAAGCCACGTCATCAGTTAAAAGGCATATTTGAAAAATCCACTGAAAAGCAGTGAGGTTTTAAGGTTATAAAGCTATATCTTTGTTCAAACTGCAAACGTTGTGGGGAAAAAAAAAAAATTTCTTCTAACAATTTGAAACCAAAGTCAACCTTTAATCTCACACAGCAGTGGGATTCAAATTTATACAATTTACATGGTCTTAGAAATCCCAAGATGAGAAATAAATGTAAAATAATAGCAAAATTTAAGTGGTGCCTAGCAAAAAAAAAAAAAAAAAAGGAACTTGTTAGAGAGAGACATATGCTTTCCATCTAGGCCTCATATAATTGCTGAATGTAGAATCTTGAGAAAGATCAGCTCATAACCCACAATTACAAAACACAGGCCCAATAAAACCAATTTGAGAGAGCTGACCAAAGACATCAAATCTGAAATTAGACCATCTCTAATTAGGACGTTAGATATTGAAATTATCAGTTACAGAGAAAGAAAGGCCTTTTTTTCCTCAGAGGGAGAAAGAAAAAACTAACTCATAGCTAAATAAATTTCTAATATGTACAAACATATTTAAAAAATTTGAACAATATGGCAAACTTGATCCAATAGATGTACATAGAACTCTGTGCTCAAAATTTAGGAATAAACATTTTAATCTAGAATTCACAGAATGTTTTTAAAAAATTAACCATGTGTCAATCCATAAAGCAAATATCAATAATAATCTATGAATATATATCATTAAATCATATTCTCTAATAATAACACATGGATCCAAGAAAAAAATATGTAATGGAAATTTTGAACTACTTTAAACAATGCTGAAAGTCACGTATTTTGGTTGAGCTATTGTATTTTCCTTAAGAATAGTCTTTTTGGGCTCATGTGCAAGTTTCTCTAAGATCCACACCTAAAAACTGGAATTTCTAGGATATAGGACATGTTTATGTTCAACTTTAACATAGATTCCAAGATTCTTGTACCAATTTACACTCACCAGCTGTTATAAATGGAGCATTATTTATAATAAAATCATCCTCAAATTTTCTGCATTATAATAAAGTACTTATAATACCTGTATAGTAAGTTTCAAATTTTTTAGACATGTAAAATATCCTGGATTTAGCTCAGCACCCATAGCTCAATGGTTAGGGCACCAGCCACATACACAGAGGTAAGCAGGTTCTAACCCAGCCCAGGCCTGCTAAACAACAATGACAACTGCAACCAAAAAATAGCCAGGTATTGTGGTGGGTGCCTGTAGTCCCAGCTACTTGGGAGGCTGGGGCAAGAGAATAGCTTAAGCCCAAGAGTTTGAGGCTGCTGTGAGCTGTGACGCCATAGCACTCTACTGAGGGTGACATCGTGAGACTCTGTCTCAAAAAAAAAAAATAAATAAATAAATAAAAAATAAAATATCCTGGATTAAACATTCATATATAACAATTATTTTATCTTGTCTTTTTTTTAATAATATAACTTTTGGGGAATGAAATGCTAGAACAACAGATATGCACATTTTCATCTTTGCCATGTATTGTCATTGACCTTCAGAAAAAAAAAAAATAAAGGAGGGTCTATTTTTTTCACATGCTTCCCAATACAGAATTATATTAACTTTTTCTATCTTTGCCAATCTTACGGTTGAAAAATGATATCTCATTGTTTTTTCTATATCCATTTACTTAATATCCAGCTGGTTTGAATATATTTTCATACATTTATTGTTCATTTGCATTTCTTTTTTGGGATTTAAAATTCAAATTATTCATAATTTGAATCAGCCTAAGAATATACGTAACATAATCATGTAGAAACTGCCAGAACCATTCACCATTCTTTAGATTTTACCCCTAAATTTATATGCACATATAGCAATAATGATTAGAGGCCACCAATACTACGGTAATAAAAATAGTTTTATTAAGCATTTGTCATGTGGCATACACTTGATGAAGGACTTTACACACCCAGTTTATTCGTCATTTTTCTATTCATTCAACAGTTATTAACTACGTTCCAAGAAGTACTAGCTGGGCAATGATGAGCAAAACAAAGGGTCTGCCTTCTTATTGCTCAGTGAGATGGTGACAATAAATGACCATGAAGCAAGTAATTATAAAATATGAAATAACATAAAAAGAGGGTACTGATATAGAAAATAACATGGGGTAATATTTAAATAAAATGATTGAAGAAGGCTTCCAGAAGAGGGAGGTATGATACAGAGCCCTAAGTTAAGAGAAAAAGAAAAAAAATTCTGGGAGGGAAGAGCTTTTTGCAGAGGGAAGACATGTGCAAAGACCTCACTCAGGAAAATGAGGAACTGGAAGGGGAGGTGATGTGAAATCACATTGAATAAGTCAGCAGGGACTGGACCTCGTAGGCCCTGCTGGCCACGGGAAGGAGGCTGCTTCTATTCCTATGCCATCAGAAGGTTAGGCTAAGAGAGAAGTGCTTACAGGTGATCTTGACCTTCTGCCAGTGATCCAGATCTTTAGATTAATGTGTACCACATTTCTATTATTCTACAGAAATTGTGGGTATAAATTAAATTACATTCTTTTAGAAGTGTATAACTATCGTATCTTCCACAGATTTAAGATAGCTGGAAAAACATGATAAATTTGAACTTCCAGAATAAGACGTATTTACTATCTCCTATCAAACAAGTATCCACTAAATGCTGAAGATTAAACTTAAATAGGTTGTTCTAAATCACTGCTTATTTTATGACATCACAAAAAGAGATCTATTCCTTGAACCCACTTGAAGCCCTCCAGTATTTCATTCAACAGGAGTCTTGCCCTTGCATTTCATGTATGAATTGGATTTACTAAAATATTCATGGGGATATTCTTGCTAAGTGAAATACATACCTGCAATCTGACAGCAATATTTGTACACTAGTCCTTTTGATCACAGTATCATCTTGCTTCCTCTGCTTTTAGATGTCCTTAGGATCACAGTAAATCAGACATCCCTAAGATTTTTCCATTCCTTTTCAATCTTCACAAAAGGCTAAGTACTATTATCTCTCTTTTATAGATGAAGAAATTCAAGCCAACATTACTAAGCTTCAGAATCTCACCTATAAAATAGAAGTAATGATGGTTACTCTGTGAGCCTCTTACATGTACTCAAATAAAATAAAATAATAAAATGATGAATGGAAGAGTGCCTGAAAAATGAAGAAACATCATAAATGGCATGTCATTGTTACATAAAATAGAACACATCTGTATCATAACCATTATAATACAGACGTGCAAAAATGTACATGAAATCCATGTCAGATTTTCATGTTGTTCTAAGCACCCAGGGAAATGAACTTTGAGCTGGGGAGAAGACCTTACCCTGCCAATACAGAGTAGCTCAATCTCTTCCAGTTTAAAACATCTCCTTTTAGGTTAATTCTGAGCACTTTTGGTAAAGAGTCAGGCAATGTAAAGTTGAAACTCCGTATCAGGTCCTCTCAGTAGAGTCACAGGTTTCCTAGGTAACAAAGGAGAACAAGGAAAAGCTTGCATTAGGGCAGGGTCCTGTGCTCCTCTCTGGCTCCCAGCGGCCCTTGGCCAAGGTGAAGTCATTCTAGCTGTCTCTGTTTTGGTCTCTCTCCTCTCTGCATCTGCTTGTGAAGTCCCACAGGGAACGTCATGCTCCTTTCTTCTCTCACTCAAGCTAAGTTCCAGCAGTTCATCCCCCCAGTCTTAGCCTGATCTCCTTTCTCTCTGGCCTTCAGATTGAGGCTCCATGTAACACCTGGCTGAGGCTGTCCTCTCTTTAACCTCTGATAAGGATTCCTTTCAGCCTTTACTTCTGCAGTCCTAGTAGAGGCCTGCTGGCCCTCTCAACCTTCAGTGATCACTGAGGACATGTGGGAAATTTGAAATATCTCCAGTGTAGCCAACAGATGCAAGAAAAATGAAGGAGAGAGACTTTCTCTCTCCATAATCTCTCACTGTGACTGCTCGTTGTCAACAAAGAGTGTCTTGACAGGCTATCTCCATCCAAAGTCTCAAACCAGAAATGAGACACAGGTCTACTTGATGTCTGTTTTTGGCTTTACAACTAACCTGTCCTTTTTATTCTTCCTCTGTTCCTCACCATGAATTGTAATGACAGTATAGACGAACAAAGGACACTGTGCTTCTCTCTGCCTCTGTTCCCCTCACTCTACTCTCACCCCCTTTCCTGGGACTGAAATGTGGTTCTTTACTTAATATTTCCCTTAATTCCTACTTCTTTCCTTTGGTGAATAATGGAGCAGCAAACCTCCTGACCATTAAGGGGATGTACAAACATTCATCCCATAATGATGTTTTGGTCAATAATGAACTACATAATGATGGCGGTTCCATAAGAGTATACCATTTTTTATTTTACCTTTTCTTTTTTAGATGCTTTTTAGGTACATAAACACATGTTACAACTGCTCACAGCATTCAGTACAGTAACATGCTGTACAAGTTTTTAACCCAAGAGCAATAGGCCATACCATGTAGCCTAGGTGTGTAGTGGGCTAGTCCATCTAGATTTGTGTTTTAGGTATACCCTTAAAGATGTTTGCACAACAAAATTGCTGAATAATGAGATGCATTTCTCAGAATGTATCGGTCAATAAGTGATACACAGTTTTATATCTATCTGTCAGTATTATCCCCACTCTGATCTTTTACATGTCTACCATACAATGTATAAAAAACTCAAGAGCCAGTGACTCAGCTATGCATTTTTTGTCAAGAGCACATAATCTAGTTCTTTACCTATAATTGACACTCACTGAAAGTTTGTGGAGTGAATATATGATTGCATTTCTTCAATTTATAGGTGAAGAAACTAAACTAAGAGGTTTTGCGCAAGTTAAACACACAGTTGAAGGCTTAGCTGGGGCCAGGGAAGATGCTCTTTCGATATAACATACTACGTTTTACCTATCCTTCCTCAAATTGCTGAATACATCCTTCCTCAAATTGCTGAGCCAAGAATATAAGACTGAAGCGCTGGGAAGGAAGGCAGGAAGGAATAGTAAATAAAAATCTCCTCACAAAAGAAGAGCCACGCTTCATAAGAGAAATCAAAAGGCAAGTAGCAGTGACTAAAACATTGTTATGTTTCTCTTTGTCCATAAAACACAAAACCAACTTAAATCTCCACTCCTAAAATCTCTGAATAGGGATGTTATAAAATGCCATATTTCTGCTATGATCAAATATTTGTGGGCAGTGGGGGAAAAAATTATAGCAAAAATTCTTATAGATATTTTCCCCTAAGGATAGAGATAAGTAATATACGTGAAAGTTTTAGCAGAAATTAACATCTATTCGCCCGAAAGTGAAATACTCCCATTTCACTGATTTAAAATTAGTTATTTATCAAAAATAGTAACTGATGCTTTCTCTCTCTAAAAGATTCAGAAATCTTGTTGGAGCACTGGCTGACTGCTACACATAGAACAGTAACAAATAAGATTTAAATTGGACCAAGAATACTCAGTACAACATCTTGATAAATGCACACCAAAGAATTGGGGGAAGTAGAGTTTATGAGTTTGGAAGGTTATTTTCTTAATGCACAGCAGTAGCACTATTTTCAGAAAACATTGCCCAGAGGGAGAGATATTTTAGACTTATTTATTTATATTTCTGAAGGGGATTTAAGCAACCCTTTAGACCCTTATAGACATTTTCATCAGTTACTATTTTTGATAAATAACTAATTTTAAATCAGTGAAATGGGAGTATTTTCGGGCGAATAGATGTTAATTTCTGCTAAAACTTTCATGTATATTACTTATCTCTATCCTTAGGGGAAAATGTCTATAAGGGTTGCTGTACAACCCTTTTGTACAGCAGACCAAAGAATCAAACAGAGTATTAGCGAGGCTAATTTTGTATCAGAAATGATCATCCTTTTGAAGAATGCCACAGGGGACAAACAAAAGAAAGTCCATTTGTACCGGAGTTTCCGCTTTCTCTGTTTAGTTTCTCTTCGTACCACGTGGTTCGTTCTCTCCTTTTGGGAGTGCGTCTGGGATGAGGTGACATAATGCTGAAGGTTTCCAGGCTCTAATCTCCAAACACTCATACACATGGGCACCAAGCAGCAAAGTACCCACATAATGACACCATCCTGAAGTACTAAAATTGTCACCAGAATTGTTTGCCTGTACAGATAATGACAGCTACAGATAGTGACCTAATGTGCATGTGTGTGTGTGTCCTGTCAGGGAGCAAAAAACACTTGTAAAGTTCTTAGAAACAAAAAGGGCATCAGTGAATGAGCCTCTATGTTGGCTATTTATGGGGAATTTGGTTTATTTTCTGATTCTGTTTCAACTCTTAAGGAGCACCGTTAATGTGATTAATTAGCAAGAATTTATTGACGTGAAAAATTTCGACAGCCAAATATATATGATTTTTTTTTAATGTATTTTTTCAGGTGAAACTATAAACTGGAGGCCTAATTAAGACCTGCTGTTTCCTGAAAGTTTGTGTGCACAGCCCTGGTAAGGAAAGTTGCATGGAGCTTTGCTTCAAGGGGTACGTGTAATCTTAAGAGAAAAGCCCTGGCATTCTAGTCACTTCTTTCAAACATAGTCCTTACTTAAGTGCCGCAGTGAATTTATGTCCGTGGTCCACATGAAAGTCTGCCGTGGCCCTGGCTCAAGAAAAACGCACATCAGCGGGAACGTCGGGGGTTTAGGACTTCAGCTACTTCTAACCAGTATTTCTAAATTTGCGCTGAAACACTGTGATGTATCATACAATCTGAGTCTTTTCACATTTGCTTACATGTTCTCTTCCTGTTCGCTAAGGAAAGAAGCATCTCTTTCTAACAGGAGAGAGAAAATCAGCTTGCAAGAAATATAATAATAATACAAAAGCATTTGATGTAAAAGAAATTTGACTTCTGATTGTGAAAGACCAGAATTGAACTGATTTCTGACCACCTCTCACTTTATCTGCTTTTATTAGAGAAATCTATTTTTTCCTAATGTTGCCTTTTTATTAAATAGTTCTAATTTAGACCTTAAACTATAAGAATTAAAGAATTGGAACGGGTATAGTGGTTCAAGTCTATAATCCTAGCGTTCTGGATCTGGGGGGCCGTGGTGGGTGGATTGCTTAAGCTCAGGAGTTCAAGACCAGCCTGAGCAAGAGCAAGACCCCATCTCTCTAAAAATAGAAAAATTATGTGGACATTGTGGTAGGCACCTACAGTCCAAGATACTCAAGATGCTGAAACATGAGGATGGCTTGAAACTATGGGGTTGCTGTGAGCTATGATGCCACCACACTCTACTTCGGGCGAGAGAGTAAAACTGTCTCCAAAATAAAAAAAAATAACAATTAAGGAAACCCATATATTTATAAGAATTATTAGCATTTTCTTAGTTTAGCAACATATTTATATGGCTTATCCCAAATGTCATAACCCAGGGGCAGTAAACTTCCAAAGTCAGAACTGCTTTAAAATAACAGCTCACTATTTTGTAGTCACTTGAAGGAAGCTTTCTTCTAACGGCTCAGGTAGAAAATACAAACTGCTTATAGCTTGAGCACAGAAACCCAATCTCATAGTTGTCATTCTGCTCTGGGACATTTTGAACTGATACTTTTACTAACTTATAAAATTGTACAGGGTGAGGAAAATGTCACAGCACTGTTTTTAAGTTTTATATTTCTTAAAGTACTATATTATGAAAACAAAACTTATCCACTTTGCAAAATTCAATGAAGAAACAAGTCTTCTCAAGAGAATGCACTAAACATATCAGGTCATAAAAGATACACTCATGATTTCTAGTCTTTGGGCCTCATTCTGTGGCCCGTGAGCTTGACAGAGCACTAACTTACAGATAATACCCAATACGAAAGCCCCTTTTTCTACTTTGTGGGCCTTCCTCAACGTGGAGAGGAACAGACACTCCTCCTCCCCTGGTAATGCTGTCCATCCAGGGCATGTGTCCCAAGCTCACTGCCACAGAAAATGTCTTGGTCATTTCCTAGAGGCATTCTCCTGCCTCTTCAGGGACGTAGAGACTGGCGCATTCACGGGCGTCTCTTCTAACAATTTGGCTTCCCTGGTCTTCACTTGCTACTTCCTGCCTCATCCAGATCCAGCAAGGCCTTGCTGCAGAACTCAAAGCCCTGGGCCACTTAAGGGCAGAGCAGCCACATCAGAGCTGCTCCTGGCACCAAGGAAAATTATTTGCCCTGAGAGGCAAACACAGCCCAGGCAGTGTCGAAAATATCAATCCTCCTCTTCTCTGTTATAAAAGGCTCTATTGTAGACACACAAATCATTCAGAGATGGCATGTACAATGTCTAATCACTTAATAGCCACTGGGCACCCACTGGGTATGGGCCCCAAACTAGCCTCTCTGTGCCTATTCATTGGAGAAAAGCAGGAAAGAATCCAGCACAGATTTTTATTCATCTCCTGTTCTAGCCCATGACACTACGGCCAACCCACATCCTTTGAGCAAGTAGACAATTACAACCAGAATAGAGATGAGAATAATTTTATCTGTAAGTGGAGAGATCGGGGAGAGAACACAGCTTGCTTCTCACACTGACCTAGTTTTGAATCCTGCTTCTATACTTCATCAACTGCCTGACCTTGGGGAATTTACTAAATCTCCTTGGGATTCTCTTTCCTTGTTTGCAAAATGAAAGCTGTAACATCTAGGTAACTGCTGTGAAGAACACTTTATCCAAGTGTGTAGAAATGCAAATGCTGTGTAAAGCACACAGGAGGTGCTCAATGATGCTCGTTCCTTTCCCCATCTCTAGACTTCTTTTTTTTTTTTTTTTTTTGCTGCAGTTTGGCTGGGGCCAGATTCAAACCTGTCACCCTCGGTATATGGGGCCAACACCCTACTCATTGAGCCACAGGCACCGCCCCCCATCTCTTGACTTCTAAATGCTTGTGAAGATATCTGATTTGATCCTTACACACATCCTACTTGTATTTTCTTTAACCTAAGGGACAGAATTTTAGGTCTGCGGATTTCTTTTTGCTTCCTTTTTGGAAATTTGATTGAAAAGATACTCTTGTTTTCTCCAATTACCTTAGCTCTGCTTGTTGGCAAGTTATACAAAATACTCGAAGCAATAAAAAGGGTTAATTTTATTCCAGTGTTCCAGATGTCTTCAGCACCTTGACTTTAGTAATATACTAAGAACAGTAAGTCTTTTTAATGAAAGTGAAAGGTATGCATTGTGCTTCAATCTGGAACTTTTTCTCCTGAAGAAACGCTGCTGCTGGGACTGCATTCCGCCATTTTAGACAGGGTGAGATATGTTTTTGCTCAGGGTTAGCCTTTTTCAGCACATTTTCAAGCGACTGCAGTTGGTATCCAAGCAGTTAAAACTACATCAGCACTAATAGCTATGAGCTCATCTTGTATAAAGACATTTTTAGTTAAACACCACAATCTTGAGGGGGGTGGGGGGAAGTTAGCGTGCTTAACCAGGCTGGCTTGGAATAGCTCACAATATGACGCATACCACAGGAAATAGAGTGGTCTGAGGCACCTACAAAATATTTTTCAAACAAGTCATTGACGCTGTAAGCCCCATGCCTCAGCTTTAGGAAGTCACTTATTAAGAATCAACACCAGCCGTGCCAAGCTAAGCTTTTGCTCTTGGTGATTTTCCAATTGAATATTCAGGGCCCTGTCTCAGTCTTGTTTTCAGGGAAGTACATGCCTGGAATGTTAGCAAGCTATTTGCTGGAAAAAATGCCCACAACAGGCTTAATGTTGATCACATTAATGCGTTTGAGTGGGTATAGAGTACAAATGATTGAAAATGCTTCCAGATCCCTGTTGCAGGGGACAAAGCAGGCTCTGTTCTCTGATCTGATGGTCATTTTTTTTTTTTTTTTTTCCAGCGGAGGATGTGGCGCAGGAAGAGGGAAGAGTGCCAATCTCTGTCCAAACAGGGCCTGGGCCTAGCTCTTTGGATGCCGATGAGTGGGAAATAAAACACAGATGGGTCAGATGGGTAAGGAGAGGGGGATTACAGGTCAGGCCAAAGAGTTGGAATAAATTAAGTGCTTATGAGGTACAGAATGGCACATTGTTTAAGTGAATAGACAGGAAAAAACATTCCAGCATTGTTTGGTCCAGTGAGCGAACCCAACATTCCTCTTCCCAGACCCACGTAGGCTGCAGAGATCCACGTCATCAGGCCGAGGGTGAGCAGTGAACCAAAATGTGGCCCATTGATGCCTGAGACATTCTCCTGTACCCCAAAGAAGGCGGTTTTGTTTTATTACACATGAGATGTAATTTATTGGGAGAAATGCTTGGGTTCATGTGTCAGATCATAGAGAGTCAGATTTGGGGTTCCCTGGGGATCTCCTAAGAGAAAGTGTGTAACCACAAATTAATACAGCAGGGAAATAAAGTGACAAAAGAAATGTTTCATTGTGTTTGAAATATTGAACCAATTTCTCCCTTTTTAACCTTTCTTAAACCTTTGCTCACAAATCCAGAGTAGTTTCGTGTAAGAAAATTCAGCAGAAGCCTGTAGTGTCCAGTAACAACAACAGAAAAACTGAAGTCCGACATGTTGTTCTTATTTCTGAGTGTCTTTGTGGGGAATGACAGTGGAAGCAGCTTAGTGTTAGACAATGATCAAAACAATTAGATAACTAAAAACAACAACAACCCTGATAATCATAATGGATGTGTCCATTTTGTGTTTTCAGGTGAATTAGAAAAATCCTGAAATTTCAAAGTGTATCCAAGCCTGATATTCACTATTAGGTAATTATAGGACAGGCTGGATGAATTGTGTTTCTTTAAAGGCACAAAACCATTAGAATGTTAAGGACTGAAAATATCATATAAAGACGGAGAGCTAAAGTTGCAGTCGCCAACAAAATTAGAAAGTTCTAAAGCTGGGGATTAATGGTTTTTGTTTTTTTTTTTAATGTGACAGAAATTATTTTTGGAAGCTTATTTTCATACCAGCCATGGTTTCCATTTCATGGGGTTGACCTTTACCAAAATATCCCACAGTCAAAACTGGAGGCAGTGGCTGTCTGCAATCATCAGGGATGCTCAAGTATTGAGTGTCTCATTTTATCAATTGGTGCATTGCACCTCCAGAGACTGCAGAGAGATCATTCCAAAGAAGCAGTAGAAGGTCTTAATGAAGGATGCCTTTAAAGGGCTGGTGATTTTCATTGTAATTGTTTCAGTAAGTTGGTTTAGTGAGGGATACTAATTACATGTATGTGTTGTCTTGTTTTCAACTATCTGAGGCCATTTCAAAACTAATAGCCACATGATTTGTAAGCCAAATATTTTACCTTTCCTCCTGATCTCGTCCCCTCTAAAACCTTTATTATGCCTAGGCTGCGTCTCAGGAAGGCACTCTGAAAATAAATGACCAATTTGTACAGCAAATTTGAAAAGCAACTGTGATATAAGCATTACTATTAACCGTTGGGAAAAAAGTGACTACAGATAAATTTCTACCTTATACTGACGAAAATTTAAGACTATTATTCATGGAAAGAAGGCTGTGTACCCATAAGAAAATCTAGTTTGGGGTATTTGCTGTTTCCTTTCCAATACACTGGATGATGTGATGTTTTTTTAAGTCTTTCTTTTTTCCCCTTGAATTAAAAAAAAAAAAAAAAATGACAGAAAATGTTTGGTATAAAATCTGAAGACAGAAGTTTATAGTTTTTTGCTTGTTTGTTTTTTAAAGATAGAGGTCTTGGCTAGCCTCACACTCCTGGGCTTTTGATAATGTTTGATGATATGTAATATCATAAAACTGGAGATCTTTCAGGGAAAAAATACATGTAACAAGATGAAGTTCCCAGGAGAATGCTGATTCATCAGGAACATTCTTCCAATAGAATGTCAAGTGAATAGATGATGGGTGTTTGGGGGTGGGGCTACCACAGAGCTCTCAACTGTTCTCAACTTGACCTTCTGGGTCTGGACCTTGGAGGTAATAGGAAGATGAGCAGCAGAGCAGTCTTCCACCTGCCTCTGAGGATAGCTAGGCCATGTGGCTTCTTCCCAGGTTTTACTAGGGGGATAGAAAACATGCTGAGGCTAGAAAAGGCAAGTCAAACATCTGAGTCTAAGGCATCTCAGTCTCATACAGGACACAGAAGCTGCCATGATAAACACTTATAAGTCGGAAAAGTGGAGGAGTGCCCGTGAGGCCATGAGCACAGAGTGATACATCTGCAGCCATGCCTGAGTGTTTGTCCATGTGACACGCGTCTTCCAAGGGACATGCCCCTTAGGTTTACCAGCTTAGAGAAAACACTAGAGAAACAAAACTCTCCAGAGCCTGGGCATGAATCTCATATCAACACTGAGCCTACAGTTACTCTGCAGTCAGCATGGTACAGCACACAATAGCTGGGAACAAATTCTTAGGAAGAGTTTTAGACTTTATATATTCCAGACCCCACAAAATCCGAATTTACCCCTGGGATTTCCATTTGTTACGTGGAACTACAGAAGGAGTATTTGGAAAGAGAAGGAAGTATGAATACACATGGTTTCTTGCCACGTATGGCTTAAAGCCCTGATCATGCAAAGCCATCCATTGCATGATCTGGAGAATAGGATGGAAAACCAATTTCTCTCAACTCTGGGGCGCTACTGCTGTCCCACCTCACGTGACTTTCATTTAACAAACCACAAATCCTGGAACATTTTACCTGATCAAGGCAGTTTTTCAGGAGGAAGCTGACAATCTTCAGTCTCTCGTGATTTCATTTTGTTTTTTGTCTTTGAAAACATACAATGCAAACAGAAATGGGAGCCCTTGGGGCCACACTAAGGGAATTTTCTTTTGCACCAACAACTTCAGAAATAAGGAAGGAAGTACTGGCCAGCTGTCTTCAAAGCACATTCTTTATGCCATTTTTGAGTTGTGGAGACAGATTTATGCCCTTCCATCACGCTTTTCCCCTTTTGACTGTCTTATAAACAAAGGCAGGTGTTCATAAGGCAGCTGACTAGGGTAGGAAGTGTCCTTTGGCCCTGGGACACAGCAAAGGACTAGCCTTGGTCCTTCTCAGTAGAGGTTTGGGACCTGTCAGCATGCACCCCACATAACGATGTTCTACCTAGTCAGAGGCTAGAAAAAAAGGATATATTACTCCTTCTTCAAGGGAGAATCTGATGTTATGTTTTTATCATGGTTCCCTGGTAATAAGTGTAAGGAACATACCGTAGCATCTTCCTAAAGGTAAAAATTAGCACACAACAGGTACATAGCAGAGATTAAATTCCAAGGAAGGACTTGTGCAACCCTGTCAGCCAGGCCCATAATAGAACCCAAAGACCATTTCACCTCCACAGAGTCACTTTACAGCCCTTGGATGTTTGCTGCACGCCCAATTAAAATCCTACTCTGGTGGGAAAAACCAGATTTCCAAAGGTAACTTTACTGATTCAATAAAATTTAAGAAATTGTGCTTATGGAAAAACTCATTAACCAAAACTAATAAATAAGAGTTTACCCTGCAGTCTGGTTCCTCTTTATTTGACAGAATTAAAAATCACTCTGGAACAACTTAGTTCATTTTTCACTTGTTAATTGAACTTAGTAGTTTAGTAATTCCCTTTCTGTTCTAAGCCTGTGAACTCTTCATTCTTTCCGGCAGCGTTTGCATTCTCTCACTCTTAATTTTGCAGAGCATATATTTACAAAGTTTAATAGAAATAAAGAGCACAGGGGAAAGGGGAGGAAAAAAGGACGTTTAACTCAGGCTGATGCAATGACTTAAGGCTCAGCCTCGCCTTTGGTGATGGGTGTCAAATTGCACTGCAATGTTGAAAGGATTCTTCAGCATCGCCTCCAGAGCAATGTCCTTGTGGGGACAATTTTATTATGGAATACATGTCACAGCAGATTTCCATTTCTGTTCAGCATTTCTAGAAATTGCAAAGAACCAGCATTGTGTATGTACTTGACAAAACTTTCTGATCAATTTCACACTCTGACACAAAGATTTGTTTTTTAAGAAAGCTATTGCTATACAAATGTTGGGGGGGGGGATATTTTTAGTACTATGCTTATCATAAAAGTCTCCTTTTTTAAAAAAGTAGATATTTGTTAAAAAGTAGTTTTGACTGAATATGGGAGTGTTATGATCTTTGGCATAAAGTACAAAGCTTGAAGGACAATATCCGGGTTTGTCATGATAGTGCCTTTCCATCAAACCCAAGATGCTCCAGCCACATCTGTTCTAGCTAGGTAACTCATACTCCCATCACCCTAAATTAGCTGCACTATGTCTATAGTAAATAACCAGTGAAGGCTTACTGTACACATTTTAAAGGCTAGCAGTTGAGCCATGAGTCAGCCTGAGTCGTAGAGCCTTTGAAATATAGTGGGGAGCTTCAGTGGTCACCCTATGCCTTCTCTTTTTTTCTTTTGCAATTTATTCTTTGAAAAAAGGAATTAGGGGAAAAGAGGAATTTCTAAGCATGCAGGAATATTCAGACTAATTCATCGTATACACATAAAAGTATATTGTTTTTTATCTTTAGATACAAACTGAGAACAAAAAAGAATTTTTTTAATCCTGGACTTCATTAGATGATGCCAAATTGTTTTCCAAAATGGTTGTACCAGCTTGGGCTTCGACCAGCAATGTATAAGGGTACCTGTTGTTCAACATGCTTTCCAGGGAGGTTCGAAGTAATTCATAATTTTAAGCATGCGAAATCCTTAAAATGTAGTTAAAGCAGTGAGTGCTTTTATTTCTAAATTAAACTATTAAACTCAAATCAAAGGGAAAATCGTTGCCGTGGTCTGGGCTCAGTCCTCAGCTCCCTTTTCTTCTCCAAACTCACATTCGTAGCTGATTTCATTGAGGCTTCTGGCTTTAACCAGCCTTGGATGACCTCCACATTCACATCACTGGTTCTAAACTCTCTCTGCTTTTTATTCAGTGGCTTAATCGCCATCTCCTTCTGTCCGTTTTTAATGTCCATCTCAAACTTAACCTTCTTGTCTCTCTCACTAATGGGAGCCCCTGAAATTTACAAAAAGAAGCCAGCAACTGGTAAATGAGCAGATGGCTTATGCCCGTCTACATCAGAAACCCCCCCTGAACAGGAGGACATGAAGAACCAGGCTCCTCACCTTTTTTAAAGCTAGTTGCTCTCTGCTCCACCTCTACTGAGAAGTTTTACTATTTTACTGTTTTTATCTGATTATCAACTAGAACAGTTTTAGGGCTTTTTACTTGCATGATTTATCCCAGTTGTAACTCTACTTATCAAATGCTTTACTCTACTGAATTTTCACTTAACTCTATAGTGTCAGACCTGAATTAATGCAAATTGTGAGAACACAATCATAAATGCTTACATAATATTTATGTCGTATATATAAATCATGAGTTAATCGCTGATTTTTCTACTTGGGGGCACTTATAATATTTCCACATACCTCGGACTGTTTGATTCTATTAATGGGCTCTTTTCCCAGTATATTTACGGATATGATTAATCCTGGTGCATAGGAAAGTTATTAAATGTAAATGTTACATATATATCTTATTCTAACTCACATCATTAAATTTTTCTAATAATGATAGTTAGTTCATACTAATAGTAATCATTCAGTTTGATTTTTTACTGTTTTCATGGATGAACAAATACTATATCATAGAAATAATATATGATAAGAAAAATACTATTTCTTTCTTTCTTTACCAAAAATATAACTTTTATTAATTTGTTTCACATCCAAGTATTAGTAGTTCCAAAACAATGTAATCACATGTATCACTTATTGAACACATCATTTAGTAGGCCCTGTCGTAATTGCTCAATAAACATTATGTATTATTTATCATTTCATTTTTTTCTAAATTTTTGCTTATTTTTTTTAAAGAAATATTTCCAAACATCTGACTGGCTGTTAGTATGAGATAGTTATAGTTTATCATCCAAAAGCAAGAAACTTATTTTTTTAATGAAATTCTGTTTTAAAATAATTTTTAGGTTTACAGAAAACCTAGGGTTCCTGTATGCCCTTTTCCCTGTTTCTCCTAAATTGACAACTTACATAACCACGGTTTATTTCCCAAAACTCAGAAATTCACATTGGCACACACTATTAAACAAGTTCCAGATTTGATTCAGATTTCTACAGTTGTTCCACTAATTTCTTTTTCTGCATTTACTCCTCCTGTCTCCTTAGTTTCCTGTGATAGCTTCTCAGTCTTTCCTGTTGTTAGTGACCTTGACAACTCCAAAGAGCACTTCTCAAGAATTTTGTAAAATGCCCCTGCACGGAGGTTGTCTGTTTCTCTCCTGGTTAGGTTGGGGCTATGGCCTTGGGGGACGAATATCACAGACAAAGGCCTCCTCATAACTTCACAGAAGCGAATGCGTGATCTGAACTTTGCTCACCAGGTAGCCCCACTGCAAAATTACTATTTTATCCCCTTTCTACACTCCATTCACTAAGTCAGTCATACTCTCCTCCAGGAAGAGAAGGAAGTTAAGTTCCACCTCCATAGAGAGTGTCTATGTACACTATTTAGAATGCTTCTATACGGAAGATTTGTCCCATCTCCTCCTGTTTTTTCATTTATTCATACATTGATATTAGTACAGACTCATAGATATGTACATTTTGAATCCAATACTGCACTATTTATTTTGTTGCTCAAATTCTTCCAGCTTTGGCCCATTGACTCTTTCCAACGCCTGTGTCCCTTTACCATGCCCTATCCTTCATTGCTGTTTCCTAAGAGATCAGTGACATTGCACTTCCTTTAATATGCTTATTGGCCCTTTGTATACATTCTTTGAAAGAATGTCTGTTTAAGTCCTTTGCCCATTTTTAAATTGGGTTGTTCACTTTCTTACTGTTGAATTATATAGGAGCTCTTCATATATCTTGGATTAATGCCTCCTCAGATACACGATTTGCAAATATTTTCTCCCATTCTATGAGTTGTCTTTTCCCACAGTTGATTAAGTGTTTTGATACCCAGACATTTTTAATTTTGATGTTTTGTTGTTGTTGCCTGTGCTTTTATGTCATATCCTAAAGGTCATTGCTACATCTAATATCATAAAACTTGATTTGTGTCTAGTGAATGGTTTTTGTGTTTCATGAGACCAAGAAAGAAAATAGGAAATTTTACTGGTAAATGATGGTGGAGTTAAGACAGGTTAGAACTACTACATAAACATACAGAATTAAGAATTTTGGAGTTGTGAAGGACTCATCTACAACTTGCACTTTACTTAAGAAATGCAAACAATGTAACCTAATCATTTGTACTCTTATATTAATCTGAAAGTTTTAAAAAAGTATCTTTAGCTTTAAAATCCTAAGAAGAAAGCTAACAATGTGATTGGCAAACATGAAAAATTTAAGAACATTATGACGAATCCCTTCATTTATATTCAATACAGTATTGTTTTATATTTTAAACAAACTAGATTATTATCATCTAAAACCCTCCCAGGGATAATATCAGTACTAGAAAAGATATTTAGCCTAAAATTAAATTTTAATAAGAGCTTTTCATGATGTTGGGTATGACTATAAGAGAATAATTAAAGAAACAGGATACAAACCTAAAAAACAAACAAACTTTGAAGTTGATGATATATACATGAAAGAGCTATTTATAGTTTTTGAGTAGCTATGAAACTGATTAAAATCAATGTTTCAAGATGATAAATCTGGAAGTTGTGAGTAGAATTATTCTTCAGGAAGAAAAGAATGAGATGAAGGTACCAATTACAATGAAAACTACGACAGTAATCCAGGAAGCATCTGGAAGTGAGATGCTTATCATCATCCTGACATACCCCACTGCAAAAAACGTTTCATATATTAATAAAATGCTAAAAATAAAGTTAGAATAAAAAACCCTGAGATGACGATGGGTATAATATACAGTTTAAAAATAAAAACAGAATTGTTGTTAACATATCTCTGATGGCATAAAAGAATTCTTTGAATAGCAGGTTGAACTCAGCAAACAATTATACTGAAACGTGTCATCTAAGAGAATTAAGATAAATAATTATTTTTTATTCCTTCAAATGAAACAATTTTTATTGTATTCCTTCTAAAAGTGAATAAGGTATTCATTCCCTCATCGTAGTTGTTCCTTAGCTTTCTCTGCATTTGAAGAATTTGGGAGTTCATTATTTAACTGGTTGGTAACTACTTTCAGTAAAAATGCCATAAAACAATCACTTGTGGTAATTAGTACAACTTTTAAAATAATCAATAAGAGAATAAGCTGGCAGGTCAGCAAAGCATGTTGTAGGGGTGAACAAAGTTTTTGACACCATATTCTTCCTCTTTGATAAACTCAGCGAGGATGAAAAAGCTTTTCAAATTGGCTGATTCATCAACCTCTGTCCCACTAGAGAAAAATCTTTTCAGTCTGATGAGGCTGAAGCAATCTAAATGGAAATATTGGTTCCCACAGATTTCTGTAGGCTTTGATGATAAAACCTTCTGCCTGGTCTATTTCCTTTTGATCTAGTAGTTGAAAAAGGACGCTGGGAGAGCATAAGACCAGGCTCCTTCAGTGTCCAGCTGCTGATACAGCTGTGGCTTGTTAAGGCCAGAGGACAAAAAAAATTTCCAGCATGTTTCCTGTTTTATCACATTCTTAAGTTAACATTATATTACGAGGAAAAGTGATATCCATGCAGATGCAGAAAGAACGGCATGTTCTGAAGGCCAACTGGATTGTAGAAATGATCATCCCGCTCCATATTTCAAGACATTATTAAGACATAAACGGTTATCAATTGGACCTTTCTTCCAACTTACAGACTTGAAACAAAGGTCTGCTTTTAAACAGTTTACTTGTCTAGCATTGATGGGGAGACAGTGTAAATTTTCAGGAGAAACGCATTCTCTGGTCTCAAGTACTAGATGGATTTGTATCCTAGATCCAACCTCAGACGGTTAAGGAATGCAGCAGAAGGCCTCCAGCTGATACGGAGATCTTAACTACCACTCTCACTGCTTCCCACTAAGGAAATGAGAAGCAACTCACTTTTTATAAGGTGTTAACTAAGCTTGGCTGAGCAGCCCAACTGAAAAATCAAACATGCCCAAACACTTCATGTTTATAAAAACAAACTCCATGAACATGCCTGGCTTCCCTTTTTATAAAATTGCAGATGATTTATGGCATATCTTAGGGCAGCCCAACTCTCCTGTAAAATGCATGTTCTGTATTATGTTTGCACATTTTAGACGATCAATGTGTAATTGTTGAACTAAATTAGAATTGATTTGTTTTTCATGAAAACGATAATGGAGGATTTTACAGAACTTGGGATGACCCCACTGGCATAAAATATTTATAAAAACTTCAAGAATTGTTATGCACTCGTGAAAGAAAGTTGCTTTTTTTTTTTTTTTTGTTAGTACCACAGTGTTCATTCTTCCAAAGTTAGATTTAAAGAAAGAATACCACATTTTCTAACAACTTGCTCCAGTGAGTTGGGCCTTATTACAACAAATCTCTCAAGAGAGCTTTATGTGTCTCCAATACCATACATACTGGATTATTTAAATTATTCTAGTAAATTAAATTTCAGGATTTTTCTAAATATCTTCAAACATTTCCAGTGTAATCTCTACTGTTTTTCTTTATCTACTTAATCAATGATGTTTAATAAGAAATAAAGAACATAAGTAATTATCTCTGTATTCATTCAAAGAAATATACAGAGTTGCAATCTTCTGTCTACCCATGTTTGATCGCACTGCCCCGCTGATGCGCCTCAGAGGTAACCATTTAACCTTATTTATCCAACTTATTTTGTTTTTAATTTCAGGTTAGTGTGAGGGTACAAACAGCTAGGTTACAATGCTTGCATTTGTTAGGTAGAGTTGTGTCCTGCACCCAAGAGAGGTGTCATAGACTCTTACATTGTGCCCATTATGTGGGAGCACTCCAATCCCCACCTCCTCTATTTATGAACTCTTAAGTACTCACCAAACTATGGCCTAGGAACAGGGAAGTATAATACATTCATAATGAAAGTGAGTTTCACTTTTAATTTTTGCAAAGCACATGTTCTTAGAAGACACTGGTTCTCTTAACCCTAGTATGGAGATATGCTGGCTACAATTGCTAAAATATCTGTCAAGAAGAAATAGACACTGTAGAGTCCCCAAACCCCTGCTTCTCTAATTGCTCTGGGCATTTGGTCCCCTCCCTTGCTTAGACAGGTCTCCGGCATTCACCATGCACAGCCAAATGCAGCTCTCTGCCCTTGGCTAATGGTGTGCCTGTGTCCTAAAGAGGTGGGCAAATGTGAAGCTTGGTGATAATGACATCTACAACTTTGCAATCACTTCAGAACTGTAGTCTGTTCCAAGGTGAGGTATACCCACCCAGGAGGGAAGCAAATTGAGCCAGTAGGGGATGGACAAATGTCATTTTAATTTTTATTTTAATTTCTTCTGACCTAAAGCAAAAAAAAAAAAATTAAATCTTAATACAAATATTAAGAATAGTACATGCATAATTTATGAATAAATATACATACATTGGGGATACATGCTTAAAAGTTTTCTTCATTTATAATTTTTTTTAACTAATAAAAGAGTATTAAATCACAAATATTTGGAGACCAGAGTCTTAGGCAATTCATGTCTACTATCTGTGTGACCTGAGAAAAAATAATTCTAAAACGTATTACATGGTTTCACTTCCATTCAGATAATATTTATGTACTAATGTGTATATGTATACATGTCAGATTAAAAGAAATTATTGTTCTCTGTCCCCTAATAAAGTGGTATAGTTTCTAGAACTTTTAGTTTGGCTAAGCCAATGAAACTAAATTCCTCATGATTCATCACCTACATGCTCTGGGTCTGATTTAAGAGCACTTTGAAAGTGTATTATATAATACACTTAGTATTAGTAGTATTTGTTTCTCTCTTTTTTTTTTTTCAAGTGTTAAGTTTTGAGGAATAAGTGATGACCAAAAGACCATTGGTAGGATTTGTCTTTTTTTTTTTTTTTTGAGACAGAGTCTCACTATGTTGCCCTCAGCAGGGCATCACAGCTCACAGCAACCTCAAACTCTTGGGCTTTAAGTGATTCTCTTGCCTCAGCCTCCCAAGTAGCTGGGACTATAGGTGAGGCCACAGTGCCCGGCTATTTTTTTTTTCTTTTTCTGGTTGTTTCTGTCATTGTTGTTTAGCAGGCCTGGGCCAGGTTTGAACCCACCAGTTTCAGTGCATGTGGCCGGCACCCTAACCACTGAGGTACTGGCACCGAGCTGGTGGGTCCTGTCTTAATGGAATGTACAAGCTAATGCAAGAAATACAAAAGTTGAAATAAATAGAAGACAATTTTATAAGCCAGGTATGAACAAAGTCTTATGGGCTGTGTGTCTTTCATGTCTACCTCTCCCTGCCCCTTCTTCCAGATTTCCTCTTCTAAGACCACCACTCCACATAACAAATCTCAGGTCTTACTCTTCGTTTGCCCAGGTCTTGGAATCACTAAATAGTCTCATTCTCCTGACCTTGACCTCCTATGTCAACCCTCTCTATATTTTATCTGACCAACCTTATTTAGGTGACAACAGATTATATTGAGTTTAATTTTGATTGACTAATCCCAGCTCTTCTCAAATTCCTTCCTGGAGATACAATGTCATAACCCAGTGGAAATGAGATATCCAGAGAAAGTCCCGGAAAAGGGAGACCAAGAGCAAGACACAGGAGCAGCAGAGCAGGCTGGAGGGGAGGGAATTTTATGAGGGAGGTAAGCTTTTGAAGGGAGCATAAATCATATACATACACCAGCTAACTCTGAAAGTTGCACGTAAACTCACCCCACGAGTTTCTTTGCTAATGGATATTCTTTTTCATTGGAAAAATTTTTAAATTGCTCACAGGAATTATCGTTTTAAACTCAACTCATGTATTCAGTTCTCTTATGTTGGGAGCCTCTTTGAGCACTGTGGCAACTTCCTTTGAATGTACTAAGTATTCTCTCCTTCCCTGCAACACAAGGCGCTGCACAGAGTGAGCACTGACCCCTCCTGAAGCAGTGCCTGGATATTCCCTCAGACAAGGCAGGGTGCCAGTGACGCAGGAGACACAAAGATATATGCACAAAACAGTAACATGCCATTTTGGCCAAGAAAATGAGGATTACGTTATCTCCCTCTTACAAACACATGGACATGGTGTGAGCATTTGGTATCTTACAAATAAAGTTTGGACATGGTTTTCAGCCGCACATCACACTGCACTGACAAATACAGAGTGTCAATATAATATGATTAGGTCTCCCTTCCCACATCATCAGTCACAGGCTTATCTGTGTTACACAGCTCCCATTTCAAAGCACTTGGGAGACTTTATGGTGAGTGGTGATTTGGGAAGAGATGGGGAATAGTTGCACATTTTGGACAGAGTTGTGAGTTTATTTAGTGGCGATGATGATGACGATGATCGTGATCACGAGGATCATGATAAAGTCCCCAGCTGTCTGTTGAAGTCCCTTTCTGGGAAACAGCTGGAAAATCATTCTTTAAAGATCGCATCTGGCTTGATTTGCCAGTACTCAAATCCCATTGATCTGGTTCTGTTCTAGCCCTCTGTACTCACAGTTCAAAGAGCAGGGAGGCCTGTAAAGAAATTACTGCCATATTGTTCCATCGGCCACAGTGAGCAACATATACGATTATAATTAGGAACACATTAGGGGAAGCAGCTCAGTAGAGATAAGCTGCTTGACTGCATACGCTTTTTGATGAAGGCTTAGCGCCAATCCGAGAAGAAAAAGATTAAATGTTTGTTACCAATCCTTTTGAACTTGTGGCAGAACATGTGGTAAAGCATTTTTGATTCAAATTAAAAGCATCCTAGGATAAAAATAACCCTGTTCTCCCCAGCCTTTCCAAGTGAAACCATTTGGAGACTGATTTATTGTATCGCCCTTAACCTCTTTTCTACCAGCATAATTAACATAAGCATTTCTGAATCCCTTGTAAGCCTGGACAGGTATTTGTCTTGTTACACATCTGTGGAACAAATGGCAATACAAATTATACACTCAACAGATGGACATTTTCAAAGGCCAGGCAAATTTAATTTGACCTCGCACATAAATGAAAAAGTTCACTGAGCACCAAGGTCAGTGATGCGTGTTGCAGGTAGAGAAGGTTGTTGCATCAAACGTCACAGAAAGGCCAGCAATTCAGAAACCCCCAAAATGGAGCTTCCTAAGCCCAGTAAAGAAAGTAGAAGTTGCCGCTGCAGCAGCGGGAAGCAAAAACAGGGGGCGGCCGTGAAGGAGGACAAGCTGGCTGCCGTCATCCAGGAAGCCTCTGCGTGGTTATTGGAAGGAAAAAAGTGAAGACAGCCATATCAAATATTTTAAGCTTCCATGACAAGATGAAGCAGATGAAGCAGGGTGTAGTAGTTGTTTTTTTTTTTTTTTTCTGGGAATGGAGAATAGTAAGTTCCTCCAGATTCAGTCTCTTACTTCCTCTTCCTCTATGACCTTGGGCAAGTGTCTTAATCTCTCTGTGCCTGTTTACCTGTAAAATTGGGACATTCGTGTTACCCACTGCACAGGTGTTGAAGGTTTAATACCCTTCTAAAGTGATATAACACTACACATTGTACATTTCATGAGTCTGGAACATTTGTAACCCCATGACATTACCTGCCAAAGGAATACTTTAATTGGTTTGTGATTATATAGTGTGCTTTTAAAATTTATAAAAGCAGTGCAGTTTATCCAGTGCTCTTAAATGCTAATTGAAGAAAATATCAATTGTAAAATGTTCTCACATTCTCTCACCCAGAGTCTCTCCTAAGACAAATGGGTACACACACACACACACACACACACACACACACACACACATTCAATCTCCTCATTTCCTCTTTCCCTTTCTAAATTTTGAGGACTTTTTCCTCCTATATAATTTCTCTCCTGGGGAGGTGGATATTGTCAGTAGAAATCAGAATAAGCCTCTGAAAGCAATACAACTAGATAGTTAACACCACAAGCAAATTTTCAGCACTTTAATTATCAAATTTTATATGTATACTTTTTATTATCTAATGTAGTATTTTCCAAGTTCCTAGGTATGTTGGCAGGTGTTTTATGTAGAAAGCTCTTTAGTTTTTGTAAGATATTTGGCTAAATCAAGTGATTGGACTCTAATACATTAAAGTACAATGTAAAATTCTAAGTGGGGAAAAAAGTACAAAATATTTTCCTATTATTTTATTTCCCTTTACCACTGAATTCTTCCAAGTCTGCTATTCTGAAGAAAATAGTTTGGGAAAAATAATTTGGGGGTAACCTGAAGGGTTTTAATACATTCTTGCTATTTGAGAAATCCTACTAAAAGTAAGGCCCCATTAATAAGGAGATTATTTCTAAATTCAAATGTTATTGATTGTGAATGAGTATTTGCCTACAAGAAGCAGATTAAGGCAAAGGGCCAGGTAGAGAATGCCTTTCTTTTTTTTTTTTAATTTTTTTTTATTAAATCATAGCTGTGTACATTAATATGATTATGGGGCACCATACACTTGGTTCATAGACCGTTTGACACATTTTCATCACACTAGTTAACATAGCCTTCCTGGCATTTTCTTAGTTATTTTGCTAAGATATTTACATTCCACATTTACTAAGTTTTACATATACCCTTGTA
>CAUYPK010104627.1:0-11092 GCA_963574355.1 Loris lydekkerianus | reverse complement strand
ATGTGGATTAATTTGAATTCTCTATAGATCCTAGTTATCAACCTTTCATGAGATTCAAAATATGCAAATATCCTTTCCCATTGAGAATAGACATATTTTACAAAAGATTTGGAAATTAACATCATAGAAATGCACATCTTTAGGAGGATAACTATTGTTGCAGATCTTAAGAGCATAAGAATTTAACATTTTGTAGGTGAAGAGAATTATGGGCTACAAATTCTGGCACGTAAGCTTCTGTTATGATTTTGGGCAATCAATTAAAATCACTTTCCAGTTCTTAATCTTGATGTATTGAATTTCTGCTCAAGGCATGGTTTGAAGGCACTGGGGATACCTGTTTGATCACCAGCCACCTGTCCACATTGGATAACATCAACATAACCACTGACCTCACACACCAGGGTTCCTTCAGGTCCCAGGACTTTGGTGCTCCTTTGAGTCTCAGACTCTTTGGTTGAGCTGTGAATAGTTGGGCTTTGAACCTAGAAAGCTTGATGTTCTTGATTCTCAACTGTGAGACAGTTTTCCACCTCCTTGGCACACAGCCAAAATACTGGCACAGTCCTTGGCTATTTATATCTTTCTAGGCTGAGGGAAAAGAACTTGATTCTCTTTCTCATTTTTCTCAACTTCATTCTCTTTTACTCCAGTCCTTCCAGGACACCTATAGTCTGTCTCCAAATAGTGCTGGTTTTTACAAAAGACTCAAAAATGCATAGTTTTACAGAAATGTTGAATTACAAAAGGACCCTGCTAGCTGCTTAAAAGGAAGGGGGTGCCAGGGAGATGTCGGGAAGACATGCACCAATTACAAATTGTTGTGCCACATCCACACAAGAATCTCTTACATCCAGCCAGGCATTTCCTGGGTAATTTTCAATTAATTGCAACAAAAGCCAAGAAAAGCACAGCCCAGGGGAAGTAACTATGTTTGACATGTACTTTGTCACGGACTATGCAGCTGCCAAAGTCACTGAATATAACACAGAACCATGGTATTTATTAACATGGGAAGTGCTAAATCTTTGCCATATTTTGCACAATTTTTAAGCCAGGATGCACAGGCATTATCTAAATGTGATTCCTGTCTTTTTAAGTCCTGGAAGTCAGTCTGCACTTTGTGTCGTTTTACCACTGTAATCCTGGAGTAAAACAATGAAGGGAGATGTGCAATGTGAGGAAGCTGTCCAGGGCCGGTTTACGAGTTTGTTTATTCTGCAGAAATTTTACTGCTGCTCAAACTGACTGCTTCTTTAGTGCCTTAAATCAAACAGCATAATCTGCGGACTCAAGATCAGAACAATAAACTTTGCTGAATTTACAGGCTCAGGAGAACAGGCATTCAACAGGGCCTTTTATGAGGACCCTGTCCTGACAATGTTTTTCTGGCTTTCATTGCTTCAGGAATTCACAGGAGAGATGCCAAGGCAGAATGTTGGTTTGAGCATGGGCCCTACCCTCATGGTTAATCATAGCAAATACTAAAGAAAACAACTTGGAAAGAAGACGACTATACAGCCCAACCTCTGAGGTGGGTGAAGAAAATTGTTCCACTTCATGTTATCAGACACGTTTTGAAAAATGGAGATGTAGAGCCATTTAATCATAATGTCTGCTTTTCTTGCTTACAGATCTTGCACGTTAGAATTATTACTCATCAGTGAGGTGCTGATGGATCACACACACAGCTGAATATATAAAGATATAGAATCCTGTTTGAGGGAAGCAGGAGAGTGCAGCTTAGAGTGGTTCCCCAGATTTTATATAATTATCTATAAATATTTCACTTCCCATACCTAATTGTTAATCAATTATAAATAATCATATTGATGTTATGTTATGCAAATTATACAACATACAATAGAAATGAAATATATAAGATAAAAATAAATACAAATATATTTTTAATAATTTTCACTGGTGTTAGATCACTGGTTTGGCCATCATGGAATCTCAAGTTTGAGCTCTACTGATGCTACTAGCAATGCTTGTGAATCTGAGCTATTTTTGTTAAATTTTCTTGGCTTCATGGCATTAGCAGTGAGCACAGGTTGTAAACTCACAAGAAATACTGGTTATAATGATAGATGATGATGATATTTCAGTTTCTCATTCCTCCCAGGACCATGATCACTTCTACCAAGTGGGTTCCTGTCTCAGCTTTAATAATTTTATTAAGAGGGAACACTTTTCTCCCAACTCTTTCACTTCTGGAAAAATGTACAGGTTAGGATATAGTGTAATTATTTTGTCCTTTTTTTTAATGAATCATTTATAACCAAGGATACTCAAATGAAGGTTTGGGGGAGTAAGGCAGGAAATTGTTGTCAAGTTCTTTAGCTCTTTTGAAATAGAGTCAATGCAAGTAAAAGAGAATGCTTTAGTAAGTCTTTATATCACTTTGCAGAGAACTGACACCTCTCTGTTGAGTTTTACAATACAGTATATTCTCTCCAGTTATCTAGATCTTTTCTCTCTTATCAGCATTTTGCAGTTTATAGCACGAAAGACTTACACAGGTTTTCTTAGGTTTCAACTAACTTATGTGTGGTTGTTTGTTGTGTTATGTGTGTTGGATGGTGATTAAGTTACATTTTAATTTCAGTTTCAACTGATTGTTAGAATATGGAAATCAAGTTGATTTTTGTATGTTGACCTTGTATCTTGAGGCGTCACTGAATTGGTCTTTTAGTTGTCATAAAGTTTGGTTGATTCAATTTTCTTTGTTCATGCCAGCCACAAACAGGGATAGTTTTATTTTCTTCTTTCAAATCTGTACGTTGTTCATTTTCTTTTATTGTTTTATGATACTGGCTAGAATTTTGAGTACTATGCCAAATAGCAGTGGTTAGAGCAGAAATTCTTTTTTTTTTTTTCTGTTCTCGGAAAACATTTAGTCATAACAATTAACTATAACGTTAGCTATAGGTTGTTTTGTAGATATTTGTTGTCAACATCAGGAAGTTGATCTCTATTCCTAGATTTCTGAAAGTTTTTATTATGAATGGGTGTTAATTTTGTGAAATGATTTTCTGTTGCATCTATTGATAAAATTGTGCTTTTTCTTTAGCTTGATAGTATGATTTAATTGATTAATTTTAGACTACTAAAATAATCTTGCATCCCTGGAATAAAGTGCACTTGGTCATATTGTATAATTATTTTCATTTTTGCCTTGGATTCAGTCAAAAGACTGCACTTAAAGGTCTTGAACATGTGGCCTTTAAGGCCACAGGTTCCCCACCCCTGAACTTAGTGATAATTATTATTTCATTCTTGATATTTGTATTAATATTTTGTGCCATCTTGTTTCTTCAGCCTTCCTAGAGGTTTGCTAATTTTAATGATCTTTTCTAAGAAGCAGTTTTTTGTTTTGTTGAGTCTCTCTAAATTTGTCTGTCTTCACTATTAATTTGTGTTTTATCTTTATTAATTTCTTCCTTCTGTTTGCTTTAGGTTTGTTTTGCTATTCTTTTTCTAATTCCTTCAGGTAAGACTCAGATTATTAATTTTAGAATTTTACTCTTTGTTAATGTAAGCATTTAGTTCTATGAATTTCCCTGTCAATATCACTTTAGCTGAGTTCCACAAATTTTGGTGTGTTTTGTATTTTCATTTGCATTCAGTCCAACATATTTTTTCCATTTCTTTTGAGACTTATTCTCTGACTTGTGGGTTATAATGCAGTATGTTGTTTGGTTTCCAACTCTTTATATATTTTCCTACTATCTTCCTGTAGTTGATTTCTAGTTTAATTCCACTGTGATTAAAGAACACACTCTATATAGTTTCAGCTCTTCTATATTTGTAGATCTTCACTCTAGTCAATGTCAATGAGACAGGGTTAGTTAGTGGTAATTGGTGGTAGGATATGGTCTATGTTGGTACTATGTTCTGTGGGAGTTTGATATTTTTATTTGTTTGGGGGCCAGAATTTTATTTTATTTTATATTTTTAAATTAAAAATAATATGAGGGTAGAAATTTTTAGGTTTTATTGTTCTCACTTCCAAAGTAAAGTTCAAGCTGTAGAAGAGCCCCTCACCCAGGGGACGTGCTGAACACCCCTCACATTGTGCACATTAGGTGAGATTCCACCAATTGCCCTCCCTCCTCCCTTCTCTATTTTCTCCCCTGGCCCTTGCTAGAATGGCTGAGTTTAATCATTCATATGGGCATGTAATTGCTTATACATTGGTTTCATATTAGTATTGAGTACATTGGATGTTTTTTTTTTTTTTTTTTTTTTTTTTCCATTCTTCACTTTACTAAGAAGAATGTATTTCAACTCCATCCAGGTAAATATAAAAGATGTTTTGTGTGTTCTTATAGCTGAATAGCATTTCATGGTATACATCTGCCATAGTTTGTTAATCCATTCATGGGTTGTTGGGCATTTGGATCTAATACAACCCTTAGAGAAAGATGTATGAAGAGTTCTTAAAGAACTAAAAGTCAACCCTCCATTTTTTTTGTTTGGTTTGTCTCACTGTCATCCTGGGTAGAGTGCCGTGGTGGCATCATAGCTCACAGCAACCTCAAATTCTTGGGCACGAACAGTCTTCTTGCCTCAGTCTCTCAAGTAGCTAGGATTACAGGCATCCACCAAAACATCCACTATTTTTTCAACTTTTTTTTAATTATTAGTGGAGATGAGGTCTCACTCTTGCTCAGGCTGGGTTCAAACTCTTGAGTTCTGGTGACTCACCGCCTCAGCCTCTCAGAGCCCTAGGATTATAGGCATGAGCCACCGCACCTGGCCTTCTGTGGGAATTTGAAAAGTCTATGTATTCTGCTGTGATTTGGTGGATTATTTCATAAATGTCAATGAGACAGGATTAGTTGGTGGTAGTGCTGAATTTTTCTATCCTTGCTGATTTTCTGTCTACTTACTTAATCAGTTGTTGATTAAAGTCCCCCAAATAATTGTGGATTTGTTTATTTAATATTTGAGTTGTATCAATTTTTGCTTTACCTGTTTTTTTTTTTTTTTTTAATCTTTATCTTGATATTAGGTGACTACACACTAAGAATTGCTACAACCTCTTGACAGGTTGACTCTTTCATCATTAAGTAATATCCCTCTCTATCTCAGATAATTTTCTGAAGTTTCTATTATCTGATGTTAATATATTACTCCTGTTTTCTTTTGATTAATATGTGCATGATCTATCTTTATTGACCCAGTTATTTCAACCTATCCATATTGTGACAGTTCAAGTGAATTTCTTTTAAACAACATATAGTTGGATTATGTTTTTTATGCATTCTGTGGGTCTCTGTCTTATAACCAGTAGATTTACACCAATTGCATTTAAACTAATTTTTGATACATTATGGTATAAATCTGACTCTTTTCTTTTTAATGAACTTTTTATTTTACAATAGATTTACGTTTGCAGAAAAATGTGAAGATATCGTATATATTCCACACCAAGTTTCCCCTATTATTAACATCTTACATTAATATCATATGTTAGTTACCATTAATGAATAAATACTGATACATGATTACATTGATAGATATTGAGTAAAGTCCATACTTCATTCAGATTTTCTTAGCTTTTACCTGATGTTCTTTTCCTATTTCAGGATGCCATCCAGAAGCCACATTACATTTAGTTCTTATTTCTCCCTAGGCCTCTCTTGACTATGTCAGTTTCTCAGGCTTTCATTGTTTTGGATGTCTTTGACAGTTTGAGGAGTATAAGTCAGGTATTTTATAGAGCACCCCTCAATTTAGATTTGCCTGAAGTTTTTCTCACTGGAGTTAAGAGTGTTAGGGAAGAAGACCACAGAAAAGCACCATTCTCATCACATTTCATCAATGGTTCTAACAATATAGCTCATCACTTTTAGTACTAATCTCAATCACTAATGAAATGGCGTTTGTAAAGTTTCTCGACTCTAAAGTTGCTCTCTTGCCCCACTTCCATAGTCTACTGTTGGGAAGGAAGTGTGTGCACCTCATACTTAAGTAGTGAGGAATATGCTTCACCTCCTCGACTATGAAAAATCTGTATATATTATCTCGACTTCTTCTGCATCAGAGGTCTATCTCTTCTCTACCCATTTATTTATTCAATCATTATTTACATCAGTGTGAACTCACAAATATTTTTTATACTTTGGATTATAATCCAATGTTGCTTTATTTATTTATTCGTTCATTTACTTTGCACTAATTGTTCCAACTTTGGGCCCTGGAACTCTTTCAATTAGTTCTTATGTTCCTTTAACAGACCCTCATCGTTCTGTGGTTCTCTTGTTATTCTTGTTCCCTTGATTGATTTCTGGTTTCCCATGAATTATTCATCTATCCACTTTTTTTTTTTTTTTTTTAATCTGGGGCTAACACAAACCAATGCCAGCACATAATTCTCTTTTTTCTTATTTCCCCTCAACCTCTCTGGAGGGTATGGTATATAGCACAATGTTTATGAGATGCCATGGAAACAAAGATGGAGACCTCACAGCCCAGTGTGTGTTACATTGCTTCCCACAGTGTTCTCAAGTCAGACCTACTCTGGGACATTTTTCAAGGTAGAAATTTCTTCTAAAGATCTTGCCCCCAATTTCCCAACCTCGCCAGCTGCTAAGCTCTTACCTAGAGTCTCTTCATATTCCCCTCACAATTCCACCTGCCACTCCAAGTGTGAAATCTTTCAGACCAAGCTTCCACCTCCCGATTCTCCACTCCACTCCTCCTGACATTTCTCTCCCCACATCTGATGTCACCTTCCTCTGGAATGTATGAGAGACAAGTTGTGTAAAGAATTAAAATGCTGAGTGATATTCACATGAATCTTCATAATCACAGTGCTGAGCTCTTCATATGCATGCAAAAACATTCCAAATGGTCTGCTGAATGATTATGATTCACCCCACAGGCCCTGCCCAACATTGCCTCCACTCTGGCAGCCCTGTCAGATATCAACCCCAGCCCAAGTGACTGCACAGACAACTGCCTCTCTGTCCAACAAGAGGACAGCCCTGCTCCCTGCTCCTGTCCTGCAGCCTGGCCACGCCATCCCATCAGAACAGGGCACTGCTCTGCTGAAGCTCCATTCCAGTGACACTGACCTACGACTTTCCATCTGTGTGATGTTAGCCAGGTTCCATCGCTCTTCACAGCCTGCATTTTCTCATATTTAAAACAAAATACCACTACTTTGGCCTTGAAAAAGTGTGACCCTGTTCTTTTTTTTTTTTTTTTTTTTCTTTTGAGACAAGATTTTGCTCTGTCACCTGGGCTATGGCAATATATGATTATAGTTCACTGCTGCCTCCAACTCCTGGGCTCAAGTGATCCTCTTACCTCAGCCTCCTACAGCTGGGATACACGCGTGCAGCACCATGCCTGGCTCATTTTTCTTTTTTTTTTTTCTGGAGAGAGAGTGCCTGACTGTGTTTACCAGGCTGATCTCAATCTCCTGACATCAAAAGATCTTCCTACCTCTTCCTCCCAAGTTGCTGACTATGAACCTCTTCTGTTCTGTTCTGGAGCTGCAAGACACCTAGCTCAACATGACACCCTACTCTAGGACAATGCCTTACTTTCCCTCTAGGGTGACTGTACTATAATCTTACCTCAGACAGCAGCAGCTTGGGGAACCCCACCTTGGAGATATTGCTTAAGATTTTGAATTAAAACTCTGGGTTTAGACTTAATGTTTCATAAATTTAGAATCTGTCTGAATTTGGACAAACTATTCCGAAAAATTTCCAGTATCTATAGATTTAACGTAAAGTTTCTGATTCCAGTTTTGTGCTTTCCACAGAGATGCTTTGAGGTAGGACTAATGGGAGGTTTGGTGGCAAAGAGCCAAAGGCCACCAGGAACATACCGACTGTCAGTCAAAGTTGTTATTTTTGGTACTTGGTGCAACAAGTGAGACTGCACACCATGGAGATCCTTGTGGTGTCCCAGGGCTGCATTCTCAGGAGAGGACTTGTGTCAGATAGACTTTGTGCTTTGGAACTGTGGGAGATTGTTCAAGGAATTTGGAGTCTGGTCTGAGTTGGGTGCTATTGGGAAGTAGTGGTAATTTAATGACTGAGTATTCTAATAACTTAAACTTAATCCAGACCTGGGGAGGGACAGATCTGGGTCCCCGTGTTTGGGTGGAGCAGCAGACAACACTACAGTTTTCCGGGAGAGGGGCATGTTGTTCATTTGTGAGGTTTGCATAGTGACCACTCTCAATGGCATAATTCCAGAGGAATTTTTGCTCGTTGTGACTCCATCCCAGTCACAGAATGATCTTTGGGGCTGGTATTAGGTGTGTGTATGTTAAGCAGAGGACACCAGACCTGCTTTGAGTGTCAAAATAGTGCCCAGGTGACAGCTCTCAAGGCTGTGCTTTGTTCTTCCCAAAGGTGTCCTTCAGAGTATGAATTCCCAACTCTGGCTGCAGGATAGTATTGCCCTTCCTCAAATTTTCCATCTCCCTCCTGGGCTGCCCTCCTTTTCCATTCATACCATTTCTTCTCCACTCTATTTTGGCCATGGAACCTTTGAGAATCTGAAAACGTCCCATATGTGTATTTTGATAAAGACAAATAACATAGACATAACACTTGGAAGTTTCTAGCAGTTTTCAGATCTCTACAACACTGCACTGAAAGGTGGGACCCTATCATGTGTCCCTCTGCCTGTTACATGGCCCCGACCACTGGCTTTTCTGCTGTAGAGAGTTTACCTTCTGAATCCAGACAGCCTGGGTTTGGGTCCTGACTCCACACTTATTCATTATGTGTCCTTTGCCAAGTTCTTAACCTATCTGTAGCTTAGTATCCTCATCTCTAAAAGAGGGAAAATAAGAGTGCTTATTTCATAGATTCCTTGAGAAGTTACTTGATTTGGATGTTTGGCTCTGCCAAATCTCATGTTGAAGTTAGATCCACAGCATTGAATGTGAGGTCTTGTGGGAGGTGTTTTGGCCATGAGGGTCCATCCCTCATTAACACGATCCCCATGATAGAAATGAGTGATTTCTCATTAGTTCCCATGAGAGCTGGTTAAGTCTGACACCATCTCTTCTCTCTCTCACTCCCCCTCTCATTATATAACATGCTTGCTCCCTCTTCACCTTCCACCTTGATTGGAAGCTCCATGAAACCCTCACCAGAAGGAGATGCTGACACCATGCTTCTTGTGCACATGGCAGAACCACGAGCCAAATAAACCTCTTCATAAATTACCCAGACTTAGGTATTTCCTTTATAGCAATGCAAAATGGACTAACATAGGAAGATTATGTTAAAAATATTCACAAGGAAAACATTACACTATATAAAGTGCTATTAGATTTAGATAAAACTGTCAAGATTCAGCTCAAAAATATCCACCTCCCTGAGATTTTCCCCAGCTTCCTGGGATTCTGGCTTTCTCCATGTCCACACTCCTACAATTTTTGTTGTTCCACAATAGCATGTACAGCATTGCCCTGTGATGTGCTCACCTCTCTCTACCCTGAGAGCAGCATCCTACTCTCCCCTGCTCAAACTGTCTCTGCACCTCCTTCTTCAACAAGCCACCTGAAATGACACACCATTCCCCAAAAGCCTGGATTCAGAGTGTTAGTCGCTCTCTAAAACATTCTTGCTCTCCTCCTGGACAACGTGGCAAAATGTAAACCTATCTCAAGCTGTAGTTCAAATGTCGTATTCTTCTACTCATATATGATTCTCAAGAGGTATTTGATAAGAAACCTGTAGGGATGCTGTGTCTGCCTCAGCTGTTTTATGGCAGATGCTGCAGCATTGTTTGTTTCCCAGAAAATGAGGTAGAGCCCAGGACCTCATTCAAGTTTAGTAGAAATTTTATAAATAAATATATTTCTGAATGGATGATTGGACAACTTTAACTTCTGGGAAAGAACCTATTTATTTTCTAAAAGGGACTCCATTCTATTCCCAGAAGCTCTTGTTTAAAGTTTTTTCCTGGTCCTGCTTCCAGAAGTGGTTCATTGATTTGCTTTAAAAAGTTTAATGATGGCACACCTTTTGGGTGCAGGACATAACTACAAGAGGGACTCTACCTCAAAAATTCCAATATTGTGATTTGGCTATTTGTACCCTTACATAAGCCCGAAATTAAAAAAAAAAAAAAAATGCAATGACAAGGTCATGGTTCCAGCTGCAGGAGACACACACAAGGTCAGATGAGAGTATGGTCCTGTCATCAAGAAGGACATAGCCCCAGAGGAGGACAGAACACCCAGCCCAGCGCCTCCATACAAATTTCTTGGACTTTGTGGGTTCCTGGTAGTCTCCTTGTAAACAGAAATCAGGCATAAAATTTGGTGAGGTGCATTCAGGAGGTCACCGTGGGGAAAGGAAAGCCTCGACCTGTGGTCACTCTAAAGTCTGAAATACGCCAATAAAAGTATGGAAGGATGGGGATGCAAGGAAGTCAAAAAGTATGTTTGCTTTTGTGACTTTATTGTAGAAAATGGGTAACAACCATTCCATTTGTTAATTTATTTATATATTTATTCAAAATATTGTGTCATTGTGTACTCATGACAAGAGCTATGTTACAGCTTGAAGACACAGAAGCTTTCAAGACAGATGTGGCTCTGATTCTCATAGAGCTACAGAGCTACAGTATAGGAAAATAAATAAGAAACAAAGAATGGCTTGGCACCTGTAGCTCAGCCACTAGGACACCAGCCACATACGACAGAGCTGGCGGGTTCAATTCCAGCCCCAGCCTAAAAATAATAATGACAACTACAACTAAAAAATAGCCGGGGGTTGTGGCAGGTGCCTGTAGTCCCAGCTACTTGGGAGGCTGAGAGGCTGAATCATCCTTTTGTGCAGCAAGAGAATCGCTTAAGCCCAAGAGTTTGCGTTTTCTGTTAGCTGTGACGCCACAGCACTGTACTGAGGATGACATAGTGAGACTCTGTCTAAAAAAAAAAAAAAAAAAAAGGACTCAATTAAATGAAACAAGATTGCAATGAGCTATGACAATGCCACTGCACTCTACCTGGGCAACACAGTGAGACTCTGTCTTAAAAAAAAAAAAAAAAAAAAAAAAGATGGGAAGCAGGAAAGAGAACAGGGAGACACTGTTCTCTTTT